>WEKW01033072.1:239733-263417 GCA_013389905.1 Sula dactylatra
CCTCTCGCTGGGGTGCGGGGCCCGGACCCGCGCCCCGCTCCCACCCGGCGGCCCCGGCGACGGGGGGATGGCTCCCACGGCTGCCCGGCTGGCGCTTCCAAACAGGCATTCCAGCCGGCATTTGCTTTCTGACCACAACGGCGTGTCGTCGGTGATTCATGCTGGATGCATAATTTAGAATAATCTGCGCGGGCTCATTTCTGGAGCACGCTGGCGAGGCAGCTCTCCCCTACTCGCACAGCTAACACTGAGTCTTGCCTCATTTATCTCTGACTGGTGCTTTAATTTCTACTGATAATTTTGATTCTAAACCAACCTTGCACCTCCCACTCTCCAGCTGGTCGTTCTACACCAGCAATACAGCTGTCAGCTCCTGTATTTCACAGCATACTTTCTGCTCCATCGTCCTTGCTGGTAGCCAGTACTTTCACTAATCTTCTCCCGCAAAGCCCAGGTGAAGATGTTTCCAGATTGACAGTACCTTCAAATGCCCTTTCTGAAGCTGCCTCCCCTCCTTCCAGGGCTTTCATCTAAACCTTGCTGATCACAAAGGAATCTTGCAAGGCAGTATCAAAAGCTGTCTCACTCAGCGTATCACCTCTCACCTCCCTCTGGTGTGCAAGAGCTCTCGGCTCTTGCAGAAAGACGTGAAGCTGCTTGGATGTGTCTTGCCAAGACAGATCTATGCTGACTATTCTTTGTTTCCTAGGAGTTCATAAATAAACTAGTTATTTGTTCATTGTAGTTCCAGCAATTACGTTAGCATCAGGGACACTGATAAGCGATTTTTCCTTTCTTTTTAGCTGTGGGCTTCAAATAAAAAATCCTCTCCTTACTAGCTCAGCAAGCCTGTGATCTTCCTTCTTCTAAGACAGATGTTTTTGGCCACCCCTAGCTGGAAAGCTTTCACAACAACAATTACAGAGTGCTGGCGAAGGCGTAGTGGGTCAAGATCCCCTTCTAACACACATTCTTTAGCAGGGTTACTTTCAGCTGGCTTAAAACCACCTCATTCGTAAGAGGTGACTGGAGGTTGCAGCATGATCCGTAACTACGATTTTTTCCCTATACCTAAACTGTTACCTGAGCTTAAACTCCCTCAGCAATGTCTTTTGAAGAGCAAACATCACAACATCGGGTGTTATGCCCCATTTTGGGGAAGACTATGAGATATGACATATCTCACGCGAGAAACAAACAACAACATTAAGTGAATTTAGTAATTTCTTATCCAGAAGTGGACACAGATGCGTCCACACAGCCAACTACATCGCCTGTACTGCGAGTGCTGCTGAGCCAGAGCAGGAAGAAGGCCAGTTTTTAGTGGAACTATCCGTCAAAAAATAAGCTTTCCTTTCCTCTCGTTTTGGTTGTCTTCCAACAGAAATACAACTCCTGCAACTAGCAGGAAATACTGGAATGATATCCAAGCTTCTAGCTGAGGCATCTAGTTAAAGCTCTATTATCCAAAGAGTCCATAATATCTAGCCAGAGATTTAACTGCAGCTTCTAGAGATTTAGCAAAACCTCACACACTGTAGAGGCATTTCAGATTCTTTCTAGCGAGATTCACTGCTTCATCTTTTGCACTATTCAGATATTTTTAGAAAGTAAGGCAGACAGCGGAGAACGACAACAACATGTTTACTAGCATGTTCAGTAGTGGGCTCGCTTGTATTTGTCAGCATGGGGCTAAAGGCAAAGACATTTCTCCTAAAAGGAGCCCAGGATTTTGGCATCTACCAAGCAGCCAGAATAAGAGTTGTTTCCAATAGTCATGGCATCGTCTTGCTCCATGAATCTGTTTCCGCCCTTTATCGGTGCTTTCTGCCAGTTAGGTAGAGAGTACTTACTCATTTTCTCCTGCCTTCCTCAGCTCTGGCATAGTCACTGACGTTCCAGTTGCATTAAAAGATTGTTTGTAAATTGCTCTATGCTGGACTTGTGCATTATTACCTGCAGTCAAATGCTGATGGGGTTGGGCAGCTTCAAGCAGGCCTTGGCAAAGCAATTTGTTTTGTCGGCACCTTGTTAAGAAGCACTTACTATCTCTAAGAACAAGTGCAACAGGAACGCTTCTTGAGAGAGAACTGCAACAGCCAAGCGCCTTTCATATTTTCTGTAGGATCTGCAGAGCCCAACGTGTTTTCTAGCAGAAACACTGACTCCTTTGTAGCAAGCACAAGCCTCACAACATGCCTCCTTTTCTAAGCAATCCTGTAGAAGCACTCCGTGGGCCCTAAGCTGAACGATACAAAAAGAAAGGACCGTCTAAAACAAGAATGAAGCACAAGAGGCCTCATAAGAATGCAGCTACAGTGGCTCACACCAAAGCTTTCTTTTAGCCCATACTGCCTCAAATACTGTCATAGCCTCCAAAAACTTAGGGATGTTCTCAGCCTGATGTGGTCCATCTACTTAGTAACACTCAATAGAGATCTCTGTTAAGTATTTCTCCTCTCTTGAACTAGAATTTTTTTGCATCCACAACATCCTTTTCCTAGCAGTTGCACCATCCCTCAGCCAGGGCATGGAAAACTACCTCTGTCTGTTCATTTGGAAGGTGGTTTCAGCTAGTCAGATTTGATTAACCGGGTTCCTGCATGGGAAGAGGCACAAAACAGTTGGTACCTATCCCTTATGCAAGCTGAGTATCAGAGCCTACCTATTTCCTTACAGTGGCCATATTATAGAGTCATAGAATCATTGAGGTTGGAAAAGACCTCTAGGATCATCAAGTCCAACTGCCAACCCACCACCCCCAGGCCTCCTAAACCATGTCCCCAGGTGCCACGTCTACACGTTTTTTGAACTCCTCCAGGGACGGTGACTCCACCACCTCTCTGGGCAGCCTGTTCCAGTGCCTGACCATTCCTTCAGTAAAGAAATTTTCCCTAATACCCAATCTAAACCTCCCCTGACGCAGCTTGAGGCCATTTTCTCTCATCCTATCACTAGTGACTTGGGAGAAGAGACCAACCCCCACCTCACTACAACCTCCTTTCAGGTAGTTGTAGAGAGAGAAAGTTGTATTCCAAGCTTTTGATCATGCTTGTTGTCCTCTTTGAACCTTTTCCAGTTCTTCAGTAGCCTTTTAGAGACAATGGGCTATGTCCTGCATGCAGTGTTTTAAGATACAGGTGAATCATCTTTACATCACACTGAGCTAGCTCACAGTACTGCTTAGCTTTTTAAAGTGTATTAACAACTTATCTTTACCCTTTGTAAAGAGATGAAGCCTCACCTAGCTTCCCACACATTCATCAGACGGTGCTCATGTGTCAATGCTAGCCTGCTCCCAGAGCGAAGTCATTACCTGCAGTCAAGAGCCTGGATCGTGTATCGTCAGTAATTTTGTGCAGTGCAGCAAATCAGCACCAGAGTTTGAGGATCTTCCCTAACCAACAGCAGCAGGGAGGGGAAAAGACAAAACACACACATGCTACCCCAACAAGCTGGAATGAGCAAATCCTACTAAAATGTCATTCGGATGTTAAAGTGTCTCCCCTACATTTGTGCAAGTGTTAGGAGCACAGAATGTAAAAAATAGTATCAAATTAGACAGTTTCTGTCTTTCAAGGTCCCCACCCTGAGTATGAGAAACGGTAGGAGTTCCTCACATACATAATATATACACTACAAGTCTAACTTTAGAGAAAAACCAGATATGGTTAGTTTTCATCTAAAATTTAACAATAGAGAGAAAGACTACTCATTAACTTTCCCTTTAAAGAAGTGGTTTGCCTTTCCTTGGGCTCTTCCTAAAAAAGAAATAATTTTTACCAAGAAGTTTCTTGTGGCTTGCCCATAAGCTTTCAATGCCAGTTTGCTGGTTTTATGTATTTAAAGCAATTAACAGTTGTTTTGCAAGGGCCAGCTGTTAGCAATTCTAATGCTTGTTTCTGCTTATTGGGGGCAGCTGGAGAGACACAAAACAGAACAGCAAGAAAAGCAAGGTTACTACTATAACCATTATTAGCCTAAAATTACATTTTCCAGCCACTTCTTTGACTTGAAAAATCTTTTACCTACTGCTGATACCAATTTGAGTATTTTACAAACCCAGATTAAAAAAAAAAATCTTAGCAACACAGGACCAAAGATTTGCCTACTTTGCAATCTTGCCCATGTAAGAGGTCACAAGTATTTGTTCCCCCTGCTTCTGTCCTCCTTGCCTGCTCCTTGTGATTGCTCCTCTTGCGTCAGGAGAATCTCAGGGATTCACTTCCTCTGGTGGCCTGCCAAAGCTCAAATTAGTAAGCTACAGGAAGCTGTCAGAGATGCATTTGTACGGGCAGGCCTTCACTTCACTCACAGGATTGCATCTTGCATGGAGTACAGTATCTAGAGGGGACAAATAACAGTTTATAGATGCAATTCACACAACTCAGAGCCCGGCTCAAAAATACTTATAAAGAAGCAACTCAGTGCTGAAGTGACAACTGATATTTCTGCTCTTTAAATTAAACAGTTATGGAAATAAATGACACAAAACCCTCTTATTCTGAAAATCATCTCCCCTGCTTATGTGCTGCAGAAATATTTAATTGGGCAATGTGCAATCACAAGCAAGTGTATGAACCTTTGGAGAAGGCACAAGGGATGTCTCATGGCTTCCCACCGGTCAGATCAGTCACAGAAGTGACTCCGAACTTATCTTCTCTGCATATCATCGCACAGCACAGATGCCAGGTATACACAATTGGGCTAATCCATTATTTTTTTCAGCTGCGTATAGCAACAAGAGGCTACAGCACTGCGCTGCCTTCAAAGGAGCCTTTACGCTGCAGCGTAGTGCTCTGGCTTTTAATCCTTCGGGTGGGTAGGGGTGCACTTACCAAACGCCCTAGTGCTTTGGGCAGAAGAAGGTTGAGAAGCTGTCCCAGGGTCCAAAATATCTCCCCAAACTGCTTCCCTCTAAAGCCTGCTCTTCTTGCAAGATCCATTTCTGAGGGCAGTTAGGGTCAATAAATCTGTTAATTTGTTTTAACAGCAGGGCGGATACTTCCCTTAGAGATTATATTTCAATCCTTTATCTTATTAAGGGAAGATGTGTTTTGTCCATTAATCCAATTAGCCTAGTGGATTAATAGGATTGGGCTTGCTGTGTTTCAGGAAGCACACAAATAGCAGTCAAGCGTAATTAAACCTAACTTTGTAAGTAATACCAGTAACAAGAGTGCTCTTTCCCTGCATATTCTATTTATTATTTTTACAAGCTATGCTCTCAAATTACATAATGTGAATTCTTGATTAAGAATGTCTCAATTCATGACCAAAAAGCAAAAGGCTGCCCTGAAAATATTTACTTTCATATGTTTATAAAATTCTCTTTGTGCTAAATATAGGCAGGTGGGTTCCAGCCCAGAATAATGTTTTCAGTACTTGAGAGGAATCTGTTTCTTCAGTTATAAAGGCATGAAAAATATTTGTCATTATTCTGACATCTGTCTTGGCAAAGCAGGCTTTCTAATCAGGGCTATTCACTTGCAAATTCAGCTGCCGGTTTGGGTGCTTGAACACTGAACAGCTCCGTCCTTTAGATATATACAGCTCTTGGCATATTTTCCTGTTTGAGGACATACGGTCCTTAACTTTAAAACAATGCTCTTGTGTTACTGATATAAAAAACAGAGAAGCTTGGAGGAAAAGAAAAAGAAAAAAAATAGAAAGAAACTAACAGGAGCAAACTCCTCTGCTAAGAACAGCTCAAATTACCGCAGTAGCATTGTTCTCTAATAACTTCTGCTCGGCAAAATACAGCATGTGGATTTTTGACAGAATGAAGCAGGTGGGGGGTGGGGGACAAAAGAGAGAGTTTACTCTCAGGCAGCCTCACTAACTCGAGGAGTCAATCAAAACCCGGAGCAGATAGTCAGCCATCTAGCTTTGCCACGGGCTTGCGAGCAGCCTGTGCAGAACTACATTTCCCAGCGCTCACCGTTGGGGAAGAGCGACGCGGACCCAGCAAGACAGCTGCTCCACTGTTTGCTGTAGGAGCAGCGCTTCTGACTGAGGTCAAGGTGGGACTGCCATAGCTGATCCCTGCTGCTGCAGGCAGCACTCCTTCTGCGCAGAGTGCACTAAGTGGGAAAAACGAACGCGTGGGGAACGCAGGCCTAGATCCGCCTCTCGCCGGCTCTACAGCGTAGGTGAGCTTTACAGGCAAGGCGGGGGAGTTTGGGCTGGCCTCCCCAGGTCACGTTTTTACTGCCTCTGAGTTTTCAGTGGTCGTAACCAACATCTGGCATTGTTGTTCCTAGGAAGGGAGGGGTTAAACGCCTGCAGACATTGCATTTCATCTTCCAGGTACAAGCTATTCCTCTTGTCCCCAGCGTCACATCCCACTGCTCACTCCAGAGCAAAGTGCAGCGCTCTTTGTAAACTCCTCCGTTCAATGCTGGCTGCTGTGCAGGAGATTTTCACACGTCAGGCTACACGAGACGTGGGGGTGGAGAAGCGAGGGACACGTAATCGTCGCACCACTAAATTGTTTCAGACACGGTCTCTGTGACAGCCGCCATCCCCACATGTGCCTGCCCGAGGCTGCCGCCAGCGTGCTGAGTTCCCACCGCTGTGGCTGAAGCCCCGAGCGGGGATGCCGATGCTCTCCCCAGCGGCTTCTGCAGCAGACTTGGCTCCCTCGTCTCCCCAGGGATCATCCTGGTGAAGACCACCCTCAGCTGAGACAGTGGGAAAGAAGGATCCGGGGCAGAGATGTCAGAAGCCGCAAGGCAAAGCTTCCACACCACTGGCTACAGAAACGGCCCCCTCATAGGAGCCTCTGCTCAGGCACCACTCAGGCTCAGGAGCCATCGCTGACCTTTACCGAAAGGAAGGACTCACAGACTCTTTGGCACTGCTTATGTGTCTGTAAATCAAAGCAAACATAACTTCTTCCTTACGGGGCTCCGAGTTCTATGGTTGAAAAGTGAAATATTCAAAATAATCATTACAATTATGACTCATAGTTCATTTTTGGTTTGGATGAATGCCAGAGATGGTAGCATTTCTGGCTATTTTCTGACATCCTGAAGCTGAATTCAAACTGCAGTCTGTGACTGCCTGAGCTGAAAATGTGGTAGGATCCTTTGGCACAAAAAACATTCATAGCTGGAGATGATCCAATTCAGCTGCAACTGCTGTCTCTCGACTAACTTGGGGAATTCTCTTCCGCAGCTGATATTTTGTCTTTCATTCTCTTCTGGCATCAGTGCCTTTCCCACAGATCTACTGTGTGCTGCAATAGGATGTTCAGTTGGATCAAGGCCATTACAACTGTGTAGGAAACAAACAAGAGAGCAGCCACCTTCACTGCTCTTTTCCCCAGGGATACAGGAGTTTAGGACAGGAACATTGAACCTAGTCTTACAGCAATTCCTGTAAGACCTTCTGTGCACGCTCACAGATGGAAACAAACTGAGGCATCTTTAAATAGTCTTAAAAATTGCCTGAAACTAGGTTTGATGGGTGACTGGAGACTAAGACCAAAGTGATAATTTTAGAAAGCAGATGCCAGCATTCTGCAGACTCTGCAAGAGGGAGATTTCTGGTAGCAGTGGGTTATTGCGCTTTTTAAATCACACTTCACTTTGTAGGGCCGCTGCATTACATTCTATGCTTCTCTTTTTTGGCAGAGGCAGCTACCTGTAGGTGTTGGTTATGGCTGCAATTTATCAAGCAGTGTACAGAAGAGCTTCCTCTCTCCTCTGCAGATTACACTCTACCTACGTTAGAAAAATGAGGTAACTTCTCATCTGATTCTTGTGTACAGTGAGAAGACCGGAGTTTGGCACTCTCGCGTCCACTGGCACAAGCAACCCTACCTGAATCTAACCCGGGGGTTAATCTAACAGTTCAGTGAGAACATCATAATGCTATGTGAGCTCTGTAACTGATAACAGTCCAAATCTTTCCACTCCCTTCACCACTGATAAGAACTGGTTCTCTCAGGCTGAAGCTCTGTTAATGAATGTCTATGCTTGCTATCCTAACTAAAGTTCTCTTAAAATACAAGGCAGACTTGAAGTGATGCTGCTCACCTCTCTTTAAATACTACTGCAAACAGATAGAATGAAGCACATCCTGACACCCTTTTTCCAATGACTGCTTTTCCTAACTCAGGCCCTGGCCACCTGGGTCCTAAGACTTCAGCTTGGTCTTTACTCCTCATGTGTCAGTGTGACAGGTAGAACTTACCCCACAGTGATGCATGTAGCCTGATGGGAAGCGTGTTCCGCACCTGAAGTGCTCAGTAGCCTTGCGAAACAGGACTTGGAGCCATCCAAACTGGGGGGATAAAAGGGAAGATCAAGGTTTCCTGCACACAAATGATCATGCCTATAAAGCAGATCTCTTGGATTAAGAGACTGTGTTACTGACCTTCTCGGATGTCCAAGACTTGAGGCTACTTGTGTGGTAGTAAGAATTGCAGTATTTTCTGCCACATGGCACCTTTGCTAGAGGTTACAGCCCACCAAAGAGCAGACTCAGCTGATAAAAGCTCTAGAAGCATGTGGAATATATAAAATCTGTACTGTCTGTCCAGCCCCCCTGCTCTGTGCAAAATAACCACGTCCAAATAAGCGTAACACAGGTAATCTCAACATGATCTTGAATTCATCTTCCCAATTCTTTTCTCACTGCAGATACCTAAATGAACTAAAGGAAGATGATAGCCTTTGTAGACAAGCCCAGACATCAGGAACTTTCTACCTCTTTCACAATCTCTCCCCCTTCCTGCAGAAAGTTGGGAAAAAATATTTGGTACCACAGCTCAGTGCAGCAGGTAAGCAGGTGTCTGGAAAGAACCACCTCCTGGATCACACAGTGGAAATGATACAGAGTCATTTGCAATAAGCAACCCCATACACGGGCTTTGAAAAATCTATTAAGCTGTGCAGGAACATCCTGCTATATGCAGCATGCTATTTGTTAACAACCAAAGACCATTTAGAGTTCAAACCTTGGCATGTGGACACAAGCTCATGTTCTTCGCACACATACGGTATCAACATATACCTGATCTGTTTTGAGAGGGTCAGTTTTAAACATTTAGGACTACACCTTTTGAAGAGAAAGGGCTGGCAGGAAAACAAGCAAGGTCTAACTGATAAAGGTTATTTGGTGTAATGCAGAAGTTTTCTTTGCGAGAAAGGTATTGGCTGGTGTAGGACAGAAACAGAATGGACAGCTGCTCCCCAAGCATTACAACATATGCATCTTTAGCTTGATATGGTCAAAACTTCCAACAGTTAGGGGGAAAGCCAGACTTTTGGTCTCTATCCGGGTGGGACCACCTATCTGGTCCCCTCTCACACATGAGCACCCTGCCTTGAGCCACGATTGCATGTGCCTTGAAGATCCAGAGAGAACACCATGGTTGTATGAATTTGATTTCATCACAGCTTTTTCTTCCCCTTTTCCTTGCTGTTTAGAGATGAAAAGGATCCTGGAGAAATTCCAAAAGACTGAACAGTGGATAGAGAAGTCAGTGCTGATCGGTTGTTCAGACGAGCACGTACCACACTTTGCCCTGGATTTAGGTTGGGATGATTCCTCTTCCTTCTGTGTCAGCATCGCGTTTGATGCACTGAGATGAAGAAGCTTCCTAGGCAGCATCCCTAGTCCTTGCTGGGTGAACATTCACTGCCAAAGAGGACTCAGTTGAGTCTCTGTAGGAGCTTTGGTGAGCGTGGTGGGTCAGAGCCACAGAACTGCACTGCTGTTCCTGTGTGTGTGTGTTGGTAAAGGTGGGCTGTTGGCAGGTCACTTAACATTTGGCAATATTACCACTGAGGTGATGTCACTTCCACGGGAACTTCCAGAAATTGTGTACCGGAACAATGAAGGGCGTAAAGTTGGGATAATAACTGCAATTTATGAGATCAAAGATTATTTGTTGTTGTTGTTGTTGTTGTTGTTTTAAACAGGAGCCTTGGAGAAGTCGGTCATTGAGTCTGAACTCAAGGGATTGTTTACTGACTTACGAAAGGCTCTCTTCGTGCTGGATGAGAAAGATTCTTCTTTGCTGGCTTCGGTATTGTACAGGATTTTTTTACTTTAAGAAGTTGTGATTTCTAATGTCAGCCCTTCTCCTTGACTCCTGTATTGTCTCATGATTTAATACATATTGTGGAAGTACCTACTGTACACTTTCAGTGACCTAGGTACAAACACACTATAAATTACAGCAGCCTTCCCAAATCTGCAATCTCAAAAGCAAGCTGCAGCAGAAAGAGAAACAGACAAGTGGCTTAAAAATGACCACAGTAATTAGCCATTTAGCATCAACCTGCTGTACGTCCGGTGTGAAACATACTGATCTTCTCAGTTTGTCCTCACCTTAATAACTATCGGGTGCCAGTTTTCTGTAATCTTCTGGGCAAACTGAATTTCATTGAATGACCTTCTAGATTTTTTTTCTCAGAGCTGCTCTTTTAAAACTACTCATTTATAAGCTGCTACTCTGCAGATGCCATATGTTTGGAAGCCCTAAGAAAGGACCTGTGTGTGAAAATCAGCTGTCCTGACCCATAAGTAGAAATAGCTCGTGTTTCTTTTCCTGCTCTGTAATGTTTGTGGTTCTTGGGCTATTTTTCAGGAAGGTATTCAGAGTTGGAGACTCCTTAGAATAGTTCATTTCCCATTACTACTATCATTATATCCCAGTAAAGAACAACTCTTCCCCACCTCCCCTGAACATGCTCAAATTTGGATGCTAAAGCAAGAAGCATGAAACATCAGTTGCAGAATCTGCCATTTTTCAAAGCAGTGCCTGTGCTTAATTTACCTTTCTGAGGCTTCCGAACATAATCAGAGTTTATCTGCATGCTGGGGAGAAGGCAGCAAAGTATCATTCAGGGAGACTGCTCTGAATCGTCTCTTTGCCCCAGGTATAAATGAGATTTGTGTTTCTCTCTTGCTGTTCACAGGGCCAGTCCCTTCTCCAGTGGCACGATTCCCACCAGTACTGTAGCAAAACTGGGCAGCCCACTCAGAAGAATGTAGCTGGCAGCAAGCGTGTCTGCCATGCCAGCGGAATAATTTACTATCCACAGGTGAGCACCTGAAGAGCAAAGGTAAGAAACACAGGCTCTCTGTGGTGGCAAGCCAGTGCTGCTGGGTCGCGTGGAAGGGAACCTGTAAAAGGCAGCAGGAGTGCTTTGCATGGAGCCGGATACTTTTTCTTTGGTGTTCATCCAGTGACCCTCAACTGGCTAGGAAAAACAACAATTTGCGCTTACTGAACTTCTTGCTTTGCTTTTTGATGCATTTGCTAGATGTCTCCAGTGGTTATCACCCTGGTGTCTGATGGGAGCCGGTGCCTCCTCACACGACAGCCCTCATTTCCCCAGGGGATGTACACCGCTCTGTCAGGCTTCTGTGACGTGGGTAAGGTGGACTCTGATCCAGCACAGTGGCCTCGGACATGCAGGGTGTGGGGGCAGAATGGGGGGGCATCAGCCAAATGCCTGTTCACAGAGGAGGGTGGACACATAGGTGATATCAGGGAAAAACATATTGGATCTAAATAGATCGGTATTCCCATTCAGACAGAATTCAAAATAGCTGTATGTATCTGAAGAGAATGGGAATTATGGGTGTGTATCACTTGCTCTAGTCCCTGGTGATAAATATAAAACTCCCCAAGTTAGAACCCCGGATACATTTTTAGTCCGTTTTGTGTCTAGTGCAGTCTGGCTCAGAAGAAAAACTACAGACCTCTTGTTACAGGAGGGAAAATGGCTTAAAAAGGGAAATGATGAAGACAGGCAGCATTGTTCTGTCTATCAGCTGTATATAGACAAAGCCAAAAATGTCTCTGATGCCTCTGTTTAAGGGAGGTAAGCAATCTTGATGAATTTAATTGAGCGTCCTGCTGACAAGTGTTTCCAGGTCAGCACAGCTGGAGCTCCTGCGTGCACCTGAGCGGTCAGGGCTGGAACACCGCAGGGACACCTCCGAAATGAGTGTGCCTGCATTTTCTTTGCAACGGTTTGCTGCCCTGAGGCCAGGCTGTCCTTACCTAACTTCGGTTGCTTCTAGGTGAAAGCGTGGAGGAGGCAGTCCGGCGAGAGGTGGCAGAAGAGGTGGGCCTGGAGGTGGACTCACTCTGGTACTCAGCTTCTCAGCATTGGCCCTTTCCCAGCAGCTGCTTAATGATAGCTTGTCACGCGTTGGTGAGAGCACAGCAGGCTGAGGTGAGCAGACTCGGGTTCCCCTGAGGCATTTCACGCCTGCCTTACGTAGCAAAATCTTTTTCAGTCCACAGACTTCAGTTTGGAGAGCATCAGACTGTCTAGATGGAGTTTTCCATCAGCTTTCTGTACAAGTGAAGAACAAACTTCAAAATAATCATATCTTCTGTTGCAACGTGCCAGATTTTGCACAGGTCACTGTATATATACAAGCCCAGAGCCCAACACCGCTATATTTTTTCCTTGGACCTCTGCAGAGGAGGTACTCTCTAGTATTAATATCTGTTTGCCATAGAACATGCAGATTCTGCCATGTTAATTACTGTGCTCAGCCACTGGTACTTTGCAGGCCACGACTCCATGATGGAATAGGGCTACATGATTTGTGGCTTCCCTAAGGAAACCCAGACAACAAAGCACTGGTGGATAGTGATGTTCTTTCCTTTATTGTCATCAGCACTTAATTCAGGCATGGATAAAGCACTCTGGGCATTCTAGCATAGGATCTTTGTGGGTGCAAGAACAAGCCAGGTACTGCTGCCCACATTTAAATCTAATGTAAGGAACTGGTACTCTTTCAATTCTTTCCAGATCAGTATGAACAGCCTGGAACTAGAGGAAGCCCGTTGGTTTGGCCTGGAGGAAATCATGGAGGGTCTCAAGAGAGAGCCCAGATCTTCAAAGCAAGCCAATAGTATTTTATTGCCCTGGTTCCCACCCAAACAGGCCATTGCTCACCAGCTGATTTGTGAGTGGGTTAAGCAGCAAACTTCCCAGCCGGCTTAGGCATGACTTCATCAAGTCTGCAATTCTACGAGAACTATAAAAGCTTGATACAAAAGCTTCCAGAGTTACTGAAGGCGAAGTCTGAGTACCCGTGAGGATAGCACCAGACTGAACGGCAGTCTTGCGCTCAGATACGTAGACCTGCAAAGCCATTTCTAAACTGATTATCCTCAGACAATTCCATGTAGAGTGGATCACCTTTGAGATCCCATGACTTGCAGTGAACGTACAATAAAATTCTTAGTCCCAAAGCTTCAAACTTATTGTGACCAGCTGCTGCTGTTGCCCAGCAAACAACAGGACAGTCAGCCCCTGGCACCTATGTCCCATTTTCCTCCCTTTTATCCATCTTGGATGGATATCAAATGCACAATTTTTCCAGAAAAAAAATAAAGGGACAGTGGTGCATTTATATGGATTGGAAGACCTATCAAAAAAAGAGAAAAAAAAGCCAGTATGCTCTCCCCTTCTTCAGCTTCCCTTCCCATTCAATCTTTCAGTTTCATATAAAACATCCTATTTTTTTTGCAAATGTTAAGTGGCTCCTACTTCATTGCGGTATCTGAGCAACTAAAAATATCTCTAGAGGCACCATCTTCCCCACCAGTAAGACAGTGTTACTTCCCTCCCAGAGAGAAGAGAGAACAGAGCTATCTGGTGGTAGAGAGTGGAAGAGCAAAACCTACATCTAAGCATATTAGAAGAACCCGGATAATGCAAAGGTGAGAGGAACAACCGCAAGAAAGGACCGCACTTCTGACAGAGAAAAGTCCTAAAGGCACAATGCCTCTTACCCTGGGCCAAAAGTCTGTGGCTTGCCTGGAGAGCTGATCTCGTTTTATTGATGAAATTATATCGCTTCTCTGGAGGGAGAGCGACAAAGAGACAGTCTGGGCAAGGAAAGCTTAGTAAAAGAGACGGAAGGATGTTTGATCTGATGCTGATTCAGGCTGACAGTCATTTCTGCCTACTTGGTCAGAGTTCAAATGCCAAGATTGCAAAGCTGTCAGTACACGTACCTGAACGGGGAACAGGAATGTATCACTGACTGCCACCGTTAGGATTCACTGCAGGTGAAAGACCTTTTGAGCAATGGTAAAAATCTGGAGTCATGACACCTAAGCAATAAGTAAAAAAGAAGGCTTTTTCACACTGTTGAGACATGCTTTGTTTCCTCAGGTTAATTTTACTTCAGGAGGTTGGGAGGGGATTCTTTCAGGCCGCAGTGGCATGTGCAAACACATTTCCTACCCTCACTAACTCTCAGTCAATAAAACCCACGTGTCAGAGCATATCTTTCATGTTTGTGAACTCGATCTGTCAGTCATCCTGGTAAGAATGTGCTGTGCTACAGCCAAGGGCATTGCTTCCTTCCCTCCAGCCCACCCAGACACACCACAGGAACCCCCACACCACTGAACTTACCTGCAACGCTCCCGCATCCAGTTTCCTTTGAAACATGTGTCACTGCCTCTCTTCACAGTAGTTCCTCCTGCTTTCTCACCATTTTAATTCCCCAGTATTTACCTCTTCTTCTCTCATCTCTGGAACCTGCCATTTTCATTTTCAGCCTTACTCCTTTCTTCCTCTTCTCTGCAGTAGAAGATATTGAAGAGTTAGATGCCCGCCAGCAAGATATTCCTGCTTCTCATCGTCCTTCCTACTTTCCTACTTCTCCTTAATGCCTTCCCAGCTCACCCTTATGTAGTTCATTAATGTGCTCCCAGCTTGCTTCCAGTGTACAACACCCAGCTCGATGTACTTAGCACTTTTTAGTATCCACACATGATCTGTTCTCCTAGTGGCAGAAGGACTAAGTAGTAAAAGCAGCAAAAAGTAGTACATAGGAGGATCGGCTGTGTGATTTCTGCAGTGTCTGAGCTTTGTGTGTTTTGGTTTTGTACTTTCACGGTACATATTTGCAGTGTATGTCTCAGTCAAACGAGCTACAGTGTGATCAGATTCAACATCAGAGAAAACTCCCCTGTGTTTAGGAAACACTGGGTTACTCTGCTTATTAAATGATTGTTTTCAACATCACCATGCAGGCTACCGGTTTGCACTAACTGAAAAAGAGCAAGTACTGACTGACACCAGCTCCTTCAGTGCCTTCCGCATTGCTGACACAGACCTGCCTTGGTAGGGTGTCCCTGTGTGGCTGTGTGGGCACCACCAAGATTCTGAGACACAGCATAAGGCAGGCTGGTCACGGGAGATGTGATCATTTCTGCTGCCGCCTTGCTTGATGCTGGTGGGCCAGACGCTGCCCAGGCCCAGCCTGCTAGATAGCCGTAGACTTCAGGACAACTCTCAGAGTTGCAGTCCATCTCATGCTCTGACTATACCAGCCTTTTTCAGATTTCATCAGTTACTGCCTGTTTTCTACAAGAAGAAATTTAAGAGGAAAAGCAAAGCTATTTTCTCATTTTTTTTGCTTCTGTGACTTGCCTTTTAAAACACAGTTTTAAGTGTCTGCATGTTCCTTTTAATTATCAATTAGGAAAAAAGTCTTTTCATTCTACTCAAACACTTTTTTTTGTAGAGCAAGAACAACTCCAAAGCAGTATTCCTGTCAAATCTTTTAAAGGTCCTCAAATTTTAAACTGTTTTAAAAAAATCCTTAATCCATTCCCTTCTGACTTAGGTATGGAGCCATAACGGTGGCCTCTATTCCTGACGTTAAAAAAGCAGGAATGACTATAGGCAATACACAGTTATGAACAGGACAGAAAAACAAGATGAGAGAGACGTTGTTCTCACTTGCATTTGCCTCAGAGATCTGGCTGAAGCCTGAGTAATATTCACTGCAGTCAAGACAGAACATGCTCCCTAAATGCAGGTGACCTGGAAAAAGAAACGGGCAATTCCTAACAGATGCTTCTTCAACAAAACACAGCAGGGCTTTTCCATGTAAAAGATATCAAGCAGGCAAAAGGGACGTAGCAACAAAAACAGCATCTGTGAAATGAATCCTTTTTGGGGACACTTGGCTTGTATAAATCTCAGACTCCACTGCTTTCAGAGACTGCAAGGGCTTGGGACTTACAGCAAGATCCACCACTGAAAAGCAGTCAGCCTGTGGCATTACAACCCAGTTGTTTACAAGTATTACCGGTCAGCAGGACACATGGGCAGCTATAAAGTAATAACATTCATCTGATTTATTTGAAATAGCTTTTTGGAGAGCAATGCAGGCAGGTTCAGAGCAGCATTCCACCTACCTACGAAAAGCAGCAGAACATAAAAGTTATGTTTATCTCCAGCAAATGCCAGCAGAGGATTGAAGTGACCAAACCACATGACACCTTGTCCATCTCTGACTGAGGGAGCTTAGAAAAATCTTACCTGGCAATGGTGTGGACTGAGAATATTTGTTTCACTTACCACATGCTCTCTCATCACCTTGGCCTGCTCTGCTGCTGCGTGGACAGGTCACGTTTCCTACCCAGGGGGTACCTATCCGTTGTGAATGGCAGAAAGTCTGACATCAGTGTTACAGGTCAAGGAGGAAGCTCTTACATCAAGAAATTACTTCACCTTAAAACAAACTCTAAGACACAGTGGACACATGCTGAATTTGATGTTTGGCCCGAGAGGACACGAGCACTTAGTGGAACGCCCTGACAACGTGACAGTGTTAATTTTTCAGGTAATCATTTTTCAAGTCACCATGAACAGTTCAACTCTGGCAGCTGCAAAGGACAGGTTGTCAGAAAAACTTCTAATTATACAAATACAATTCCTGTCCTTCAGTCTGAAGCACGGCTGAAAGGAATTCAGCAGCCCCAGCCTTCAGCTCCCCTTTAAAACTTGTTCACTTTTCAACTTAGCAACAGATGGCCAGCAGCTGTTTAAGGGAAAAAATATTGCCAGATGTCATTCATGCAACAACGCATACACCTGGGAACGACTGAGCACCACCAAACCTACTTCTGTTAAAAGAAAAGGCCAAGTTGCCAATCTGGAAATGGTGTGACTTGTGTTTTCTTTAAGAGCCATCAGTGGTATTTTGTAGACAACCAGGTGCATCAACTCAGCGATGTCCAGAATCATCATTATATGGAGAAACCGGAGTTGGCATCAGCTGTCACAAACATGAGAGATCGCAGAGGCAGAAACACAAAGCCTCCCAGCTCCCCCACAGGGAGAGCAGTATTGGCACAGAAACAGAAAACGCCGATACAACGCCTATCTCCACTGGTCCTTGTGCTCAGCTGCACGTAGCACCTTTTTATATAGCATTCTCCACAAAACTTCACATCTAAACACTATACAGCTACAGAGAGAAAGAGCAGAAGTTAGGAGGTGAGGCAAGGAAGAGATTTTTCCAAGATTTGAAGTGACTGGGGAAAAAGAGTGATACACAGTAAGGTCATTCTAATGGCAAGAAATGCAAAGAAGGGCTTATTTCTATGAGTGGAAATATTGCAGAGGGACCCAGAAGATTTAATAGAATATTAATAGAAGCAGAAAAAGAAGAAAGATGAGGTTTGGGATAGGGACAGAAGCAAATCCGCACATCACTTATTAATAAAAGTCTAAGAATCTCAACAAGATCTTTTAAGGACTGCGAGGCTGAAAATTAATAAATGGTAAGCTGGACCCTGCAGTCAGGGTGCTAAATAAATATCTGTCGGACTAGGACAAGAACAGCTACACAGCTTCATCTCTGAAACATTGTTTGTATAACAGGAACACAGCAAAAGCAAATAGATACTGCACAAAATGTAGTAACTGTAATCTGTCTGAACAACAAAAACCTGGAAAATTTTATTGGTGAAAGAAAACATGTCTACAGTCACGAGGGGCACATAGTAATGATCTGAGGAAATACGATAGTGAAATATGGCTGCTGTCAATAGGCAGCATGGAGGATGCCTAGATTAAACTAGGTTATATTCCAACACTATAACTGTATGGCTTTATAACCACAGGGAAGGTTAATAACCCTCACCAATAAAAAAAGAATCCAAAGGTCTGGTCTGAACTAATTCAGATTAATATCACTGCAGTCATTGGATATCATTACTCCTTTTTCCCATCAAATTTTAAAGTCTTTACTGGAAATATTTCATTTTCTGCCTCCTACCTGCAACAGTGGTCATATCACCTACGTATTTTTTTCTGAATAAACTGAGCTCTACCTTCACATTAGCTTTGCTCTTCACTTCCCACCCTTGCGTGCTTGCAAAATTGTGAATATCCATCTGGGAGCGTTGACCCACTTACATATAGGCTCTATTCCAAGCAGCAACGCACACTTTACACAGGAGTAACACGCAATGCAATGCTCTTCTGCCTCCGTCAATTACTTCGCTTGTTAGCTACCGTTTCACACCAGAAACCTGTAAGTTGTTCATGATACCCTTTTCCATGACACTGCACTCCACAAGCCGGCACGTGTTCCTACATCTGCCTGTTGTTTGTATCTTATTTCAACAGGACAAGTTGTTACTGTAAGAATTCAAACACAAAAACTGTATCATGACCACAGCAGCAATCGCCTTGAAAGCACAGTTTTGCTGTTCAATTAATTATCCACTGTTGGCACCTGCAATCTGTAATAGGAGACCTTCTGCATCCTCACGAGGTGGTAATCAGGTTCCTCAGCTGGTGGCTGAGGAACATACTTGATGCACATCAACTAAGGTGATGTTTTAGGCTTCACGCCCCTCTGACTTTCCATATTCTTAAGCAATCAACTTTTCCCAATAGCTCTGTATTTTGCTGTTTAAGCTGAGAACCCAACTGCCCTCCATGTGATATTTTCTTAGGGGAATAAACAAAGTTGGAAAAAGAAATAAATTTCCAGCTTAGACCTGACAGAACAGATGCTCTCATGTTCCATTCCAAAGACGCAAATGGCAAGAGGGAGGGCAGCTGTTGCTGCAGCATCCCAGGGGATGCCGAGGTGGTACAAAGGGCCTGCCCTGACTCCCGCTGCTATTAAAAACAAACTCCAGCTTCTCATACAAGTTAGAGAAGTAGCTACAGCAGGAGCTGTGCAAACAGTCATAAAAAATGCTTTTCCACTGCTGCAACTAACACATGCCCTGGAGATAACTGTTACTCCTATACTGCAGTGTTAGAAAGGAAAGGCAGGAGGCAAGCGTCGTGCAGGGAGGTGATCTCTCAAGGCAACAGAAGAGGCTGACGTCCACTTAGATGGCAAGGAAGCAGAAAAGAGTTTATTTGCAGGAGATTGATACAAGGATAGGGACTTCAAATAGCAGGCAGTGTCACTGACACCAAACTGCACTTGAACACAGCTAGCTGTCATTAAATACCATTCCTCCAGGGCCACACCTCCTCCCCGCTGCCCAGACAGGAGTTGGGCTCATGCTGAAAACATTGCTAGCCTGTGGGCTGCTGACTCCTGAGGTGAACTGCACACGGAGGAAATAAAAACCCTCTTTCTTAGGCTCCTCACTATTCCATAAAGCCAGTCGGTGGAAAGAGTGGCAACAGCCGAACTGCCCAAGTGTTTAGAAGAGTTTTAACCAGTTAATGGTCGCTGCTGTCCCCTGGGATTAGTTTTGATCTCATGTATGGAAGATGAAAGATCCATTATTTGTTTTCTTGCTTGAAACATACCAGTCAACAACTACGCCATTCCGAACTGGGGCTACAGCGGTCAAGCCACAAACAAGCAAACTACATTTCTGGGAAGGGTCAGAAGGTCTAGGATGAACAAGGTTGTACGAAAGGCAGATGCTGAAGCGAGCAAAGTGAATAAATTGTGTTGGAATGCAGTTCTAGTTAAACTAATTTAGAATATAATGGACACTTTGATAGCAATCCATTGAGAGGGAACCACACTGCACTTGTCTTCCCTAATTAATTCCATCAGGCTTCCTTCACTAAAAACACTCTCTTTCAAAATTAAAAGCAGAAATGTCTCATATGTTACTTCAAAGCAGTGGAAGGGGCAGCATGGAAATGCTTATTCTTCGATGGCAAATTCTCTTGTGAGCAATTCCAGAGTCTTGAAGGTCTCCACCGTGAAGCTGCTAAACAAATGTAAACAGTTGGAATAAGTGCAGCCCCACAGAAATAACAGTCCAACTGATGGAAAAGTAAGATTATCCAAGAAGCAATGTCAGCTGAAGAGCTTCCAAAAGAGCAGCTTTGTTCTGAACATTAGCTTAGAAGTTTTCTTCACATACTACATTAGAAGAATCATTTGACCTGCTTTGACCTTTTGTATAGCACAGACCATAACAGAGTTTAAACATGATTGTGTTCTTGAAACTGAGTAAGTTTTTGAAGTATGTAAACTTGATCTAGCCACTCATTAGTGGAGAATTTTATGTAACTTCAGTGTTAATCACCTTCCCTGTTAAAACATCAACCCTTTTTAAGATTCAAGTACATCTGTCTTTCACCACTAACTGCTGGTTATCCTTGTCTACTAGATTCAAGTCCTTGTTACCCCAATTTTTCCAGTGTAGATTTGTCTAACTCAATCCCGTTCTACCTCAGCTCTCTGCAATCCAAAGTCCTTGAACTTCAGCGGCACCTTTATAATTCTGAATTCTTGTTGTCCATCTCTAATCCCCATCCAACTTGCCAGTACTCTCCCTGAACTGTTCACAAAATAACATACATCTGCAGAGGTAGCGTAGCCATCATACCCTTCATCCACATTCATTCCATGCATTCATGTACAGCATCTCCGTATTTATGATACTCTACTGGAGCATTTTACAAGATATTTCTCATTTGCAAAAAACAGACAAAAAATTTGGGGGGGTGGAACCCCCCCCCCACGAGCATAGATCAGTAGGGAAGTCAGCAAGCAAGTGCTCCTTGTACATTGTCAAGGTCTCATGAATTTCAGTAAAACTATGCCAATGTGTGACTTCCAAAGAATTTTCCGTGCGTTGGTCAAACTCAGTTGGCACAGCCGTCAGACACCGAAACTCATCACCCAACAAGTGTCCAAGTCCCACATGGAAACAACTTTTGCTACATTCTGCTTTGTCAGTTAAAATAATAACATGCAAAAAAATTAAAACAAAGATTTCAACTAAATGGACTCCAAACCTTAAGACTAACAACAACAACAACAACAACGATCCCTTTAAAGCAATTAGGTATGCCTTCAGGATCAATCAGGCTTTTCTGTCATTGAATACTATTTTTCTGAATATATTTAAAAAACCCAAACAAACCAACCCCAAAAACTCAACCAATGAGCTTCTCTCCTACCAGTTAAGACACTTGATTAATTGTTGTGTGGAAGGAAAACATAAAGACTCGTAGAAACCAATTCAGATCTGGCAGGACTGCGTTTCTGCTGTCTGTAATCAAGAACTTCTACATATTTTATTTCAAATTTATCTTGCTAAAAGTTAAGTCTTCATATGTAGACTAGATTTTTCATTCCATGTGAAAGCAACATGCTGAACACCTTCTAGCTGCATTTTCACTGAAAAACAAAACTAAACTGTTCAGACTGGGCTCACATACAGCTACTGCTGGCACAATACCAGCATTCAGCAATAATGGAATTCAAAAAATGCCCAATTATGAAAATGCTTTAACTCCAAGAAGTTCCGATACTGCACTGAGGAAGTCAGGCATACCTTCAAAGGAAAAAAACCCAAAACATCTCCAGTAATCAAGTTGTATTTCTGCTTTTATTTACATAAATTAAAAAAATACTTATAGCCAATATTTACATATTCAATCCAATTAGTCTTCAAATCCTCCTGGCCAATGAAGAACAGATTCTTACAGTAATTATCAGAAGTTCTTACAATGAAGCATTGTACTTTTGGAAAAGTGATTAAGTGTCTGCTTAACATTTTATCAGTGTTCCCAAATCCACAACAGAACACTGTTCCTATGGCATGGTATTCCTCTATCTCCCCCTGAAGGCAGGAGCATTTTCAGAACATGAACTGCTTTCCAGATATTGAAATCACCTAGTAACGGGTAAAAGAGCATTTTAGAAATACAGCAAATTGGATCCTTGATTTGAAAAACTGAAGACAGGTTTTATAGTAAAAGTTCCATTCAAGTCACAATACCACTTTTCAGTTTTCTGAAAACATGTTAGCACTGGAAAAATCTGATTTCTATCCAAGATAGTATCCCAACAGACGGCTTTTGTAGGTAAATTCACTTTGCATCTTTAAAGGCAAACATAACTAATACATAAAATACTTTAAATTCAAGCCTTTTGTCTCTTCTGCCAAATACTGCTAGTCTTTCTGTGCTTCATTTCTCAATCAGTAATGTCTTCTGAATTAAGAGTCTTTGATTCTGTTGCTCCCTTTTTAGAGGCAGTGTGATCTGCATTTTCAGGTAAATACACTCCCATGCTCTGTAAAATGTTAGAGGTGGGTCCTGCCAGTCCAGACTGAGCACTGTAGGATTCAAGGAGGTTAGCTACTAGGTTCATATCCACATCAACTGGCGTCAACTCAGTGTCTTCAGCTCCAGAATCAGGGCCAGCATTTTGATACATAGCTGCATTAACAGAACTTGCCTACAGTAAGTATAAAGAGAAAGTTTTATCAAATTGTATAAATGGGTTTAAAAAAAAAAAAAAAAAGACAAACCACAAGAAAAAAGAAACAAGGAAACAGTTCTGCAGCCAACAAAGTTCACTACATTCCACACTGTCTTGACAGACAGGAATTTAGTCACCAAATGCTCATGCCAGTTAAAAATCATCACTTTCCATTACACAGATTAAGTTCCAAGAGAAGGACAGAGAGGGTTACTGAGTCCTGGCTCAGCTTCCTATGGGAGGAATCTACTACAGGAACTCCAGAAGTCAAGCTGCAGCTGCTTGCCTTACGAATAAAGCAGGGTAAAGCAGGGAAATGAAACTAAGTTTTGGAAAGAATGGGCAAGTTAAAGCTCAGCTAGGTTTGTTTGGTTTTGATTTGGTTTGTTGGGGGTTTTTTTATGGTTTTTTTTTTTCCCCAAAAAAATATACCATGGTGCAACTGCAGCACATTTTGCTTGCATGTGGGATTATTTTTTTTAATAATTAGTTAGTACATGATCAGAAGACAGAAGTTTTTGATATTACTCAGAATGACCGATTTTAGCATATTTCCTGTTTCCCACTAAAGCTCTCAAAACTATCATGCTACAAACTAGAATTCAAGGCATACTTACCCCTTTCTTTTGGGTGCTGAAACTTTTACCAACATTGGTATGTGCCAGTTCACGGTCCATCTCATTCATATATGACTTGAGACTGCCTATAAGCTCATTAGGTGATACCTTCTGGTCTTGCATTTCATTTTCAGCATCTAAGTCTTCATCATCCTCATCTGAGAAGTCAAACTCCTCCTCTTCATCCAGATCATCAGAATCCAGCTCTTCTGAGTCTGCCCCTATGTATTACTTTGTGTCAGTACAGACAGCAAACAAACCAGCACAGTGTCCACGGGTAATCAGAAAACCCAGGGAAGCCAAATAACATGAGATCTTCTGACAAAAGAAACAAAGAAGCCATCTCACCTAAAATTCTGTCTAACGCTTTTGTAAAAGAATCTACATCAAAGGTAACATGGGATTCATCAGTTGACCTGAAATATAAAAATATTTTAAAATAAATAAAGCTTTTATGCTTACAAAAGCCTGACACAGGCATACTGATTTTTCTCAAGCCTAGATTAAAGTTGGGATATTTGACCTGATGGTCTTGGAAGTGCTTAGAAGTCTGAGGCCTGT
>WEKW01033073.1:0-15990 GCA_013389905.1 Sula dactylatra
TTAACTATCCCAGCTAAAACCATGACACAAGCATACACATTTGGAATGTTTTCAGTGCTGTGATTTAACATAGTATGATATAATTTCTGTTTTGCCCATAAAAAAAAAAAAGACAGTGGCAAATAATGAAGTGGTCAGGATACAAAGAAACACAAAGCTTTGGATTGTCATGTCATTTTATTCTGTAGGATCCTTGATCCGCTCCTGCTCTGTATCTGCCAGATAATAAGTGGCAAAAATCTGGACTACAACTTGCTCACTGATTCCCGGATATATAGCAAATTCCAGAATTCAGCTCAGCAACTCCAGTACTCAGAGTTCACTATACTCAGAGATGACAGCTATAAATATGAGCAATTGAAGGTACTTTGTATATTGATTGTGTGTCAGTCAAGGAAATAAAATAAATAGTTGCATCAGGGATCTACCTGTCTTACCCATCTATAGTGCTACTAATATAGTGGTATAATACAGAACATTGATATCTGACATTAGCATTTTAACCTAGCAAAAGCTAAATTGTCAACCAACAAGTGCACCTGTTGAAGAAATGCTTGTCACAGCAATAAACACCATATATGCAGCCTACTTTTTCTTTGAATTTGACTTTCTTAAATCTCTGGAGAGTACTCAGAGACCAGAAGCACCAGAGCTAATGACTAAAGACTAGTTAAGCAACAAACCCCAGTAAGCTACTATTTTCAGTACTATGTTTACACCCAGTTCAATTTAAGAACTCAAAATTGGTTAAAAGTAGAAGCAGTTTAGGATAACCACCTCTCTGCTGTCTTAGAATCAGGACATTCTATTTTACGCATTGTTTGTTTTCTTTAAATTTTGCTTATTTTATTTTTGTTTCATGAACCTGTTCATTTTACTCAGAATTGCTTTCATTTTCTTGGGGTGTTAACTGCTTTGTTCATAGCTAACAAGTTCCCTAAGAAAATACAAAGCTGGTGAATTTATAAGATAAGACATCTGGAAATTACACAAACTGCTACTTCAGATTTTTAAAGGGAATAACAGATAATAGCAAATGAAGGTCAGGTTGAAAACTTCTTAAAAATTATGAATAAAAATATTGGTTTTAGTCTTAATCTTTAGGATATTTTTCTTCATTTCTTTCTTTTCACTTGCTTGTTGTTTTTTCTTCTCCACCCTACTTTTTACACTTAGTTTATTTTCTTCTTTTGCCATCTGTTTGTTGTTGTTGCTTCTTTAAAAAGTATTTATCACCCAGGAAACTCAAACATTATAATGCCTTGGCCAGCTATAATACAAGTTTTAAAATATTTTTTGCCAATTGCTCTCTACTTACAGAACACCAATTAACAGAGAAGTCTATGCTCCTTGTCTCATTCTTTTAAGGGTAGCTGTACTATGACCCTCAGCAAGAAAATTATGATTATGAGCATACGGTGAAACAATTTAATATCTTTCTTATTTCAAAGTCTTCTTTATTACAGCTATTATTAGGTCTTGTTGGATGATCAAGCAATAAATCATTTGACCATGTAGAATTCATAGTCCTGTAATTGTTCTTTTCATGTGTTTTCAGATAAAACTGCGTAATACTTTCTAACTAAAAATAAATGAGTAGATAAATTACTAATGTCCTTGACGGAGCATAGCTGAAGCAAATTGCATTCAGGTAATATAACTTAACATCTTTTCCCAGTTTTCCACTTTTTCTTTGCATTTTCTGTAAGGGTAAAAGAAAAAACACACTTTTTGGAATGAAAATTTTAAAGAATTACTGTGGGTTAGACTATTTTCTATATCCATCCACTTGACATCAGGTAAAAAACTAGCCTATTATTTTATGTTCATATTTTAGAAAGATGACAATGCAGTGCTTGTAATAGGTATACCTCAGAGAACAATAAGATCTGAATTCAGTTTTTGGTGATTTCATTGATTCACCTAGATGAGAATATTCAGCAAAGCATTGCCCCCTGGACTTCAGTGTCCAGCACAATAAATTTATAGCACTTTCTGACCTCTGTGCACACTTAGGTGTTCATATATGCAGAGTGTTATATGAATACTAAATGCTGCAACAAATTTTCGGTTTGGTGCAATATCATGGAAGATGATTATATTATTCTATCTGAAACAACGAATCTATTTGTAATCTGAGACCTGGAAAAATAATTCTTCTGAATATTATCATTGGAGGTGGTGTTTTACTCTGTGAGGTACTTAATTTCTTCACCCATCCAAGCTGTGAATGAACTGTAGAAACAATAAAACTATCAAAGAGGTTGAACGGAGTCCCCGCTCAAGTATATGTACATAAATGCACATAGCCTGGTAAAGAGACAGAAAAGACAACAATCTTCTAATCCAAGTGCCTGACCACTTCAGGGCTCTTCAGGAAAGACGGGCAGGGAAGACAAGTAGGGGATGGTCCCTTTGTGTGAAGGAGCAGCTCAAACATAGTGAGCTGTTGTGGGGGGTGTATGAGAGGCTGGGTGGAGCTTGTGGGTCAGGATCAGACAAGATGGCAGTAAAGGAACCCAGGAAAGCTGGCAGGTCTTTCAGGACAGCATCATTCAAGTGTACAAATGGTTCATCTCTGTACTTAGGAAGATGAGAAGACATATCAGGAGACTGGCTTAGCTAAGTTGGAAAAGAGTGTGTTTATGTACATACACTTGAGGTGGGCTTCCCTTCAGCTTCTTTTATCAGTTTATATTGGTTTGGGTTTTTTATTATAGATTTGGCAAGGCTAACCTGGATTTGTTATGGTGTAGCTTCCTTTCTTTCAGCATTGACACCAGCAGTGTTGAAATCATTTTGTGTTACACTGCATATGCACTAATATCTCATGTCATTAACTGCTTAACCTTTCTTCACCAGGAACCCAAGTAATTTTCAGAATCAAAAGTTAATTGGAGAGCTAAACTGGGATTTTTTTTGTGATCAAATGCTGACTATCAAAATAACAAAAGCAAAAGCAAGTTTCCACTTAAAACAGCGTAGTTCAGGCATCTAATGCAGAAGAAATCAATCTGTCATGTCAGAAGTACTTCAAATCTTCCCTGCACACAAACAGTATTTCTGCTATGTAGCTGCTCCAGAGGTTTCAATTAGTACTACAACAATTATGTCCATCCAAACTTACTATAACTTGAAGAATTGTTATTAAAATGCATATCAGTTATAAATAAAGAGATGACAGAAGACACAGGTTGGATGAATATATTATTATTTGTGCCACTTTGTTGACATCCATGGATGCAGGAGTTTCCTTTTATTCTTGTAGGGACTGATCAGAAATATCAGGATTGCTGCCTGATTCTCTATGACTTCATTACTTAGCAGTTTGGAGTATCTTCTGATAATTTGAATATGAACTTCACAGTAAACCTTGAAGTATGTTACCTGGCTCTTTTTTTTTTTTAATATATTTAGCAGCGTATAAAGAAGCTAAAAAAGACATTCACAGAACAGAATTACAGGAGGAGCTGTCCACTGTACAATTATTGCAAATTCCAAGTTACAGAATTATTCTAAAAGCATATTTTAGTGACTAACTGCTAAACAGAAAAGCCATAGCTGTGACTGTGGACTGCAGCTCCTGGCTATTGTTAAACCGCATCAAATTTGATACATATGAATCTGAGCTTAATGACAGAAATGTAAGTTTTACTCTTTACCCTCTGTCTACCAAACAAATAAAACTCTTAGCCATATCAAGCCAAGCCAGCACTGAAACAAAAAGGTTTCTGGTTTCTTACTACCCCATTAAGGGTTCCCAAATCAAGTCCCAGTTTCCTGAGGACAGACATCAGCCCATTGCATTAGAGACCTTAGCCCTGACCTCGAGAGTACCAGTTGCCTTGTACTAAGGGACAAGTGAGAAACTATCAGCTTTCTTGATCCCTTTTTCTGCTGCTTTATTTCCAGTACAAAAAATTGTTCTCAGCTGAAGTTCTCACTGGAGTTAAGCAGAACACCCTTATGTGCCACTCTGGATACATGTATCGTCCTACAGTTTCCTTATTCTTCTAGGGCCACAAGTTATATTCATTACAAGCCTTCCCTCCTGCAAACAGTTCAGGGTTAACATTGTCCAATACTGATTCTGGAAAAAATATATTATCTGAGAAAGAAACAGCAATAGATCCAGAACTCACTCTTGTTTATCCCACTGGTTCCCCATTTTCCAACAATTTAATCTTTTCTTTTTTATCCAGAAGATGAAAAACTTTAGAGAAGTTACAGTAAAACTAACGTAATATGAGGAAAATGGGATCGTAGATATGAAACACATTATAATGAAGTGTACACGTTGCTACTCAGTAAGATTTTGTTGCTGCATCCATCAGTTCCTATTAAAATCCCCTGATAGAAAAGTCATCTATTTAAAATGTAACTTTATAAAGCATTTTCTGAAGCAGATCTACAGCTGGTGTAAATAAAGATAGCTACACTCATTTAAGCTGAAGTTCTAGATATACATTTGTAAAGATGACTGCTCTAGTTAACTCTCTATGAATATTTTTAAATATGCTGTGATTTTATATAAGTAGAAAGCATATGCATGACAAACATATTTTCAGTAGCAGGCTTGAACTCTCCAGAGTACAAAGAAACAGAAAAGAAAATGGGAAGGCAATTTAAATGCTTACAGATGCTTAATTGATGCTATTAGTATCAAATGGTCTCATGGTATATCTTCTTTTATTTTTAATTTCATATTTTCGCAGGGTTTTTACCAAGCTTATCCTTGCTAATGTAGTATTGCACATCATTTCATGTGAGATAATCTCATTTTCAAAACACTTAAAATAGTTCATGACTGAGAACCCTAAATCTATAGATATATATCAAAACCAAAGTGGTATGCTAAATTAAAAATATTATAAATTGTATGTTACAGAGCTTAGACTTTAAAATGACAGTTTACACGCAGCATTTTATTTTATTTGAAATTCAATTGCTTTAACACTGTTACTTTGCTCAAGAAAGTCAGGAGTTGTACCTTTTTATATCTTTATATTTAATCTTTACATATTGCAATCTTTCACCTCTCCAAGGTCATAATTTCATCTGACGTATTGCTCATCCATTAAATACCTGCTGTTACTTCAATAAGGAATCAAATAACCCCTTAAATATGCTGAATCATTAAGTTTATTGATAAATACCTTGAAAATGTGCTGAAATATGTAAAAAAATTAAGAGTTTCATTGAAAATATATTTCAGTGCATGGCTCTGGTTCTTTTCACAAAAGCTGCTAAAATATATTTCTGAGAAATAGTGTAAATTTTAACTTAAGCAGGTGTTTGCATACAAAGCTGTATCAGGATCAGATAAATCCTATGTACTGAATATCTGTTTTCAGCACACTATATCATTTTGTTTGATTCAGAGACAGGTGACATTTGTCAATTCATTTAGGTAAATAAAGTGTGAAAAAAATGTTACAGAACACAAAATTGTGTTTCCAGAATGTTTCTGGAAATATTCTGTCCATATTATATGAATATAATCCTATCAAAATATAATCTTTTCACGCTATGTCTAGATAGCAGTCTGTCAAGGAAAATAGAGGTATTTCACTTCACATGGGAGAAGTACTATCTTGAATTAAGCATGCAATGTCCACTAACTCTGTTTGAAAGCCATATATAAATGTATTGGCTTGGTTTAGTTTCTGCTGAAATAACTAGTTATAGATGCAGCTCTTGTCTTGGTATTGTCCATGTGTCTGAATTACTGCAATGCATATGGCATCTGAAGACCTCTTGAAAAATTCATGGAGTGATCGTATGCTTCTTGCTTGTTAGGGAGAACAATGACTTATGACACATTCACCATTATTTGCAGTCATTTGCCTTTTCATTCCAACATTAAGTCAAAGTGTTAACCTTAATATAGAAACTCATTAAAAGTTCTGGATGTCTCCTGTAATTTCAAAACAGCTGCAATCAGCTGAAAGTTACAAAAATCATCAACATCCTCCAACTATTTCCTGTATTCCTGCTGCTTGTTCCAAGTCATGATTCAGTTGCAGTTAAATCACTACTTGTCCATGTTTGGAATTTTTACAAAGAAATAGCACTTAAATGTTTCCAGGTTTCTTTGTGCTCTGTCATAAAAATATGAAATTCAGATATGATTATGTTTAGCAAAGATATGGTGTTAGGACAGAGCTCACAAACAAGATAGAACATACGTTATTTACAGTGTACAAATCTGCATGTCTAAAAATCAGTCATTCTTCACAGTCTTTCAACAACATACTATTAAGATCAACAGGAAACAAAAGTAACTGGAGTAACTCTACAGACATGTCTGAAGCAATGAAATAGGGATGACTAGGAGGCACAAGATTGGAACAAGAAAGTAAACACAGGAAAAGGAAATAAGAAAAGTTAGCATGGCTAAGTAATATTATGTGAGTCAGAACTTTCATTAGTCTTTGGAATAACCCATCTACCATCCCTGTATAAGATGAAATACAAATTATTATCCAAATCCTAATGAAACTGAATCTGCAAACGCCATTTAGATGACTCAGTTTTACTAGCTTGGTGGAAAATATTGAAGAAGGCAATGTTTTCTGATAATTGTTTTTTCACTTAAATGCAGATAGAATTTTTCACAGATAATTTTGACTTTTCATAGAAAATGTGAAAGCAAATTGCTTTTTGAGTTCATGTCTGTGTACTAAAATTGCAGTGGGTTCTTCCAGAAAGTGTCACATTCAGCAAAATGTTTCATTTTTTTTTTTTAAATCTGCATTTTTGGAAAACAAACAAACAAACAAACAAAAAACCAAGCAATGTATTTTTTAAAAACTTTATATTGCATATGATACTGATATATTCACCCCAACAGAAATACAAAAACTTCATTTAATTTACTTTTCTTAAATTTTAATTTATTTGCCAAAATTTATTTAATTTTCCAAAAGCACTGATTCAGGTTAGGGCTACAAATACTATTAAATTTTATTATATTTATCTATGGGATATGTATTAAATCATTTAATCATCTCACATTAACAGTGTTTACTTTAAAATAGCTAAGAAAAAAATAGATACTGCATACAGCATAATAAAAACTGTTTGCTAAAATCATGATTTATACTGAGGTTCCAAAAGGGACAGAAAAGTATAGAACTAAAAGAAGAAAACCCAAAAGCTATATTTTTTCCTTTAATTTTCCAGCTTTCAGAAGTCTAGAATCTAGATGCCAGGGTTTCGTTTTTTTAAAAATCACTATGATTTATTTGTAGACTATGTGTGTGTTTAATTGTTTTAATGATATTTTTCTCTTCCAAAATCAGACTATATTAATATGCTTCACTGTCCTGTTCTTAAATGGTAGATTTTACTATCTTTGAGGCTTCAATGTGTGTTCAAGATTTCCAGCAACAGGGCTTTAATTCAGCTTTGACTTTTATCTTACAAAGTCACGAATAGCAAGACAATCAGGATATTAATATGTTGCATACTCCTTTCAGAGCTGCCAATGCACATGCAAAGGTCACTGCAATGAAAAGGAAAATGAATCAGACCTTAAGAAGTAGATTATGTCACCCTTGTGAAGTGGCATTTTATTAGGTAAAATAAAAACTATTCAGTCCTTCCAGGCTCATCCTGGAAAGTGGCCAGAAAAAATCTTTCCATCAGAGGTTACCTAGTCAACTCCTCTGTATCTACATCAGGGGTGCTCCTGTTGTCCTTTTCCCTTGCTGGAATACATTATGCACAACAAGTTGTTGTTCCAAGGACCAACACTTTCTTTTGTTTTAACCGCCCTTTTATTTTTTTCCAATTTTTCATTTCATTACTTGCAGGTAAGTAGAATCTGTCATAGGGTATATACATTGTTTCTGAATTTTCAGTTTGTTGAAGAAACTCTTGTCTGATGTCTTATATATTCCTATGTATTCTTGATGTTACTCTGGCTTCCTGATTCACTGAAGACACGACAACAAGAAAATGAGACATTAGGTTAGAAGTGGCCAATGAATTCCTGAGGAAGGGGAGGATGTTTTAGTTGTGACACAAGCGTGTGAAATCAAAAATATGTAATGTTATATTCGTTAAATAAGCATAGCACTACAAATAAATGGGAACACAAGAGTTGCAAGCCACCACAAACTTTATTTTTACTTGGAAATCTTACTGAGAACTGGACAAGTAGGAAATGGTATTTCTACATCTACATGAAAGCTTTAGGAGTAGACACAAAAGCAGGGAGTTTAGAATGAGCTATTTCATTGCACACAGTGGAAAAGAGGTGCATAGAAATGTATTGCACATAACTGAGGATGCTCTCACTTTGAGGGGTTTTTTAGTACATTTATTAAACTGAACACTCAAAGTGGGAAGGTGAACTTATAGACATACAGAAGAAAAAAGAGCTTATTCTGACATTACTGTGAGGTTCTAGGCGTGTGTCCCAGAGTCTTCAAGTTGCTATGGTTTATCATTCCATCAGATCTCACAAGAATCTTTTGCAGACTCAGATTCTGAGATACTACTCATTAAAAGAGGATCATAATCAAAGGAAACACACTTCAAAGGTAAATTATTTGGTCATATATGCAAAGAGAAGTGGCTTTTTATCAAGGCATACAGAGACAACACCTTTTAGGGATGTCTGGAGCTCTCTGTCTTTTATTGCAGTGACAAAAAGGGCAAAATTGGTAAGGCAGAATAGCTAAGAAATCAAATGAACTGTACATCCTCAGATACATAGAAATTTGTCTTTGAAATAATGTCAGCTAGTGAAGCATTTCAAAAAATACAGTAGAACATTTTTAGGTATTACAGACATCCACAGAACAAACCATGTACATGATAAATGCATGATAGTTACAGTGTCAACTCAGAGCATAAGCACAGTGAAAAAAAGTAATAAGTTGGTAAAGAAATCATATGGGCCGCCTACTTTTATCACAAAGCATTTTGCTGGTTGAATTAAAGGGTGAAGTTCTTCCAGCATTAAAACTACAGAACTAAAAAAGCCCTGGAAACCCTTCACAGAATCAAAGAATTGCTTAGATTGGAAAGGACCTCAGAAGATTGTGTACTACCACCCGCCTTCTCAAAGCAGGGTTAGCTAGAGCAGGTTGTGCAGGGCTGCAGCCCCTTCTGTTATTGGGTATCTCCAAGGGTCGAAACTCCACAGACTCTCTGGGCAACCTGTTTCAGAGTTTGATCACTCCCGCAGTAAAAAAGATTTTTATTATGTTCAAGTGGAATTTTGTGTATTTCTGTTTGTGCCTATTGCATCTTGTCATTGGCTACCTCTGAGAAGGGTTTGACTCCATCTCCTTTAATCCCTCCCACCATGTATTTACATACATTGATTAGAACCCCCTGAGCCTTCACTTCTCCAGGTTGAACAGTCCCAACTCTCAGCCTATTCTCATATGCAGATACTCCACTCCCTTAACCATCTTTGTGGTTCTTCTCTACACTTGCTCCAGTATGTCCCTGTCTCTCTGGGAAGCTCAGACCTGACCCAGCACTCCAGATGTGTCTCACCAGTGCACAGCAGAGAATAAGGATCATCTCCCTTGACCTGCTGGCAACACTCTGCTTAATGCCCCCAAGGATGCTGTTCACTGCCTTTGGTGCGAGGTGCACATTGCTGACTCATATATAAATTGGTGTCCAGTGGGACCCTCAGGTCCTTTCCTGCAAAGCTGCTTTCCAGCCGGAAGATGAATGCTTTCTTCACACATAAACCAAGGTGGTACATTTTTACCCAGTCCCCTCTGACAGCAACTACTTAAAATCATAACACACCAATAACCACTGGAACATGATAGGACACTTTAAGAAGGAAGAAATAATGAAATATAGATTATTTTTCTGTGAACCATCTGCCAATCAAGCACATGGTCTAGGAACTTGTCTCCTACTGATACAATCTTGGGTTCAAATACATGAACTCTGACAACAACACAATAAAGCCAATAAAACTAAAATAAAATTGAAAAATAACTATAGGCTATTAAGTTTCTCACAAGAGCAAAAGAAAACAAGGGAAAAAGGATCTGGTTGTGTGAGAATGTTAGATAACAAAGCACACAGGATAGTATTTCTCAAACATCTTACAAAACTTTCTGCTAGGTTATAACATAATAATTCAATTATAGGGTTGTGATTATAGTATATATATTACTAATAAAGAAATGTCAGCATATTTTACAGACCTGTTGGAGCAAACTATTGAACACAAAATCAATCATTGATGAAAAAGTAGTAATACATTTGATCTTTACACATAGTAACACTTTGTTAAACTTACAAAAAGAAGATGAGGAGAGAAATTCTGTGTGTCAGGCCTTTACATGAAATTGTTTGAGAGGCTTGGCTGTAAGGATGTTGGAGAGGAGGGAGCAAACCCCAAATTGCAGGCAAAACCAGGAAGGAGTTATTAGAGCATAATAACTGCCAGGTGTTATTCAGTGTAGGAACAGGGTCTTATAAGGGTTGTGAGGATTATAAAGTCTGTTACAGTTTCATGAGATTTCTGAAAAACTTTATCGTGAGGGATAAAACTATTTTAGGGGGGAGGGGAGTACAGTTGTGTTTTTACTCCAGCAAATTCTAGTATTTACTATTTCAGAACAGCAAATGCTTTTCCCTATTTTTAAAAAATTATTCATTTTGGCAGAAAACTCAGCACATTTATCTAGTCCTAAATGAGAATAGTGGCACTCCTAGTCATAGAATAACTATATCTTTTTTGAAAGAAGAAAAATGGAGTAGTTTCATGAGATCTTCAAAACTGAAACTCTTTCTCTGAACAATTTGATGGAATGACTAGGTAACTGAAAGAACCATTCCAAAAATAAAATCAATTTTCTACAAAATGGCTATACAAAGTGGAGATATCAGACTAGTTCCCTGGGATCAGAGTGACATATCTCTGGCATACACAGAGCACTGCCTTGCATTGCCTCTAGGCAGGATATGAAGAATCGCATTTCTGTCTTTACACAAATGCTGCTGCAACCCACATACTTCAGACTAAAGTAATCATAAGAATGTAGAAGAAATACTATTACTGACTGGAGAAGATGCTATCTTGTTTTCTTCCATAAGATCCAGAGGGCAGAGAAACAATGCAAAGCTAAAAATCCCTGAGAGGCAAGGCCAGAACTATTACAATATACTGAGACACAGAAGAAACTGCATGGAATATAACATACCTAGGCATACTAGATGTTAGAGCTGCTTTGGAGGCAATAATGGAAGAATATTTTAATGATGTTGCAGTAAACTAATATTAGAAATACAATCACTTGCTTGCTTTCTTTCTTGTTATATATCCTTCCTATAGGAGTGATTACTGTTGGACTAACGGCACAGTGAGCTCTGTTTGCAGCAACCATTGCTGTATGGTACCTAACATAGGTACAATGAAAGTCTCCATGAAAAAATTCAGTGTTAGAAAGAGGTATATAAAACATCTTCGAATGTAACAGTACAGCCAGTAGCTCTATAAACCCAATGAGAAGGCTATTCTGAGAATATATGCAACATACATTTTTGTGGATAGACAGATCATTCAGATAAAAATTCAATTATCCTATCAATTTGACACCTTTTTTTTTAAAAAATATCATCTTTGGTCTTATAGCTTTAAAACAGTTATTTGAAAATTCCATTATGGATTAGTTCTACAAGAAGCAAATAAAAGGCAGAACTATTTTTACTGGGTTGTGTCAGATGTACTATGATGATTGTTGTGGTTTAGCCCCAGTCGGAAACCAAGCACCACACAGACGCTTGCTCACTCTCCTCCCCGGTGGGATGGGGAAGACAATCAGAAGAAGAAAAGTGAGGAAAATCATGGGTTGAGATAAAGACCATTTAATAGATAAAGCAACAGCTGCGCACACAAGCAAAGCAAAACAAAGAATTCATTCACTACTTCCCATGGGCAGGCAGGTGTTCAGCCATCTCCAGGAAAGCAGGACTCCATCACACATAACGGTTACTTGGGAAGACAAACACTGTAACTCCAAACGTCCCCCCCTTCCTTCTTCTTCCCCCAGCTTTATATACTGAGCGTGATGTCATATGTATGGAATATCCCTTTGGTCATTTTGGGTCAGCTTCCCAGCTGTGTCCCCTCCCAGCTTCTTGTGCACCTGGCAGAGCATGGGAAGCTGAAAAAGTCCTTGACTAGTGTAAGCACTACTTAGCAACAACTAAAACATATCTGCATTATGGACACTGTTTTCAGCATAAACGCAAAACAGAGCCCCATACTAGCTACTATGAAGAAAATCAACTCTATCCCAGCCAAAATTAGGATAATGATCCAACAAAATTTTATTATTCAAGAGTTTATAATCGCTAAGCAGCAATACCTGAGATTATAACTTCACGTAGGTTATCACGTTCACCAGTCACTTTTAAAATTATAAGGATATCTATTCTTTTTTTGCCAATCAGCACTTTTATTTACAAACACAAGGATAAACATGTATCACTGGAGTTCTTACAAATTCTATCATTCAACATATTTAAATATTAATTTCCTCATTTTTAAATACAAAAGGAACATGTTGAATAAACATGTGTTGAATAAATGTTGCATGTAAAATCAGCTCTTCCTGTTTTGAGCTTTTCTCATGTAATCTGCATTTTCAAAGATATTTTCTTCACTATTCAAGAATTTTGTCACATGAAAAGAGCACATAATAGGCTAAGCTCAGCTAGGAAATTAACCATCAGTGTCTAGAAAATAAATGTCATTTTTCCTAACATTTGAAAAAAATAGTTTATCCAGTCTATGTAGTTATGGGTCAACAGTCCAACATTTGAAGATATGCTGAATATGTGAAAAGACAATGCTATCATCTTAAATAAATGGTTTAGATAACACGATCAAGTACTGAGTACTTTAGTTCTACAGATTCAGAGGACTTGTTCATTTGTTTTCAGTTCCTTATCCTTATTTGACTTTTTAAAGACTTTCTTGATAAAGTCTTTTTCTATATGATTTCCAGTATTTAACTACAGCATTTGCAGGCAGACCTTCATGGTAAGCATTGGTTAAGTTCAATGACTGCATGACAGTGTTGTAATAGCACATTTAGTTTGAGCTGTTAGACCTAAAACAATATTTAGGGAGAAGTTATATTTTTTAATTTTCTATTTTTAGATCAATACTTTATATATTTAAAATTAACACTAATTATGACATGTATACAAGTGGAAATTATGCAATTAGTCTTACTGTTCCTTTGGTGGGGGTGTAAAAGGGTATTAAGAAGAACTGTTAATGCTCAAAGGCAATTCTGATACAACACACTAATCAAAATATTGAGAAGTCAGGAACATCTGTTGACACTTACTGTTACATCTTTAGCCACACACGGTGCCCATGCATTGTATGGACAAGAATATAGTCAGCAACTCTTGTTATTTTTTAATCATTTGCACAGTAGTTCTCAATTATCCCAAGCTGAAACAAACTGGAACTCTATTGACTGAAAAGCTGTATATGTCATGGAGTCACCCAAAACAGAAAATTGGATTTATGCCCACACACTTCACTCAGAAGAATGAAAGTCACTACTCAGCATAAAGAAGTTCGTGTTGAAAGTATGAAAGGCAAAAGGGAAAAAGATTTAATTTGGTCTTTCAGGTAAGCAAACACTGCTGAACAACAAAAATGGAGGTATCTGTATGCTACTTCTAAATAATATTTCAAAATATACATTACTATTTTTTAGTGTTTGAAATCTTGATTTTGGTTGCTATATTTTCCCTGTCCCTCCATTGATCATAAGGGTAGACAATTATTCTGACAGGAGTTTCTCCCAAGTGTATAGAGTTTTTTACTAGGAAACCACCATCAAATGGCACAATTTTATGTGGTGTAGCTGTATTAATGTCATGTAAAAGAAGAGAAAAGGATCTGTTTGTAGGGGTTTTTTTCCCTTCAGATGAATTTGAGACACATAATATGGAATCTCTGAGTTTAAACAAAGCTGTTTGGAAAACTTGGTAAGACCTTTTGATCATAATATACTTTTAGGGGACATACACTTTTCATTGTTAATGGTTAGACTCAGCTTTTGGAGGCAAGACAGGCAAAATCGTGAATATTCATCAATTTCCTCCAAGTATAAATGTAGCATTTTCACAGCCAGAATATTTTCAAAATAAAAAAAGTTTTCCTCCCAGTAAAACTGCCTCTAGTGACTCCCAGAATTGTATTGCAGGAATGAGACAGAACTAACAAAAGAATATCTCACTCAAAAACAACAGTCTAATTCAAGGGTGTGTCTCCCCTGCTAATTAAACCAAGTTTTGCAAGTTACTTGTTGCTAGCAGTGATGGTCAGAGAATATGCTTCATAAGTCTGGGGCAAAAAAGGTGTAAGCAGAGTGCAAGCCTTAGTGAGTACTGTCTACAATGAAGGCAGGCTCTGCATCAGGAGCACAAGACAGAAAACAGTGTTTGGCCAATATCCAGGAACCCACCTGCAGTTGGAGGTTGCCTGTTAATTGCTTAGAGTTCTGCAACATCAAGGCTGAGCAGAAAGTTACCCAGACCTATGGTAAATGCAGCCATTTTGTGTTAGACAAAAATTCTAAAACACTGTCTCTTGCTTTTTGGATGTGAGTTTGAAGCTGAAGAGTAGAATAAGGTTAAGCAATTCTCATAGGTTTTGAAATAAATGAAAGAATGAAGCCTTAAAATTTTGTTTGAGAGATGTGAATTGTGTGTATGATACACAGAAGGTTTTTTCCTCTAAATCAGACGTACTTAGTTACCATTATTTGTCAATTAAAAAGACAAATGAAAACATTATATTTTTCCAAAGTTAGGTCATTTTTATAGCAAGTTTGTTTTCATTAGTAATCACATATAAGGGTAAAGTATAATAATAAAAAAAAAAAGTAATTATTTATCCTAAAAACTAGCTACCTATACTATAAATTATCTATCCGATAGAAAATTACATGTGATAATGAAATTTTTACGTGAATTGTAAGAATTGTAAATTGCAGCAGGCAATAAGAATCCTTTCCAAAGGTGTTAATCAAATGAGTCAGAAAACAGGTGGGAAAATAATATGGACAAAATAAATAGTTTTTGAGAGACTGATTTTTGTGATTCTTTCCCTGAACAGTTATTTATTATAACTTGGATTCCCTTTTCCTCCAGTTATAAGAAAGGAATCATGAGGTAAACAGTAAGTAGTTTATGAAAGTCAATCACTTTGATTCTAAAGGTATAATAATATTAACTTTACCTCTTGCTTTCTCCCAGAATAATCCTGTTATTATCTTAATAGTGTTTATGCAATTATTCTGAAGCAGTTCCAGTAAAAGTCACATGTCAAGCTTAATCTAATAATCAAAATTTATTTTTATGACTTAGATTTCTACTGATCATAATTTTGAAAATATTTAAGCATTTGAGAAACAATCTAGTCTTGATATCTGTATTAATACTTTTTGGCAAATTGCAGTAAAAATTTTTTGCTATTTTCTAGAATAGAGGAAAAAGAATTTCTACAGTCTTGTGTACATAGAAAAAGAATGTGGGCATTGATTCTATGTAAAGCTCTAGTTTTGAGCTGTTTCTGACAACTTCTGTGCAGCTTCCTTTCAATATCACCTTTGATGTCCTTCTGAAAATGTAGAGAAATTAGGCAAAGAACTAATCCTTTGAAAAATTGCAATGAATATATCTATTCAGGAGAGTCTTCCTAGATGTGAGAGAGTATTATCTCTGACTCTTACCTCAGTGAATTTTTCAAGGCTTGTATTTCAGACCAAAGTGTGCAAATGTCTTCCCCAGGGAATAACTGAGCTGGGTTCTTCTGGAAAGCAATAATAGCTAACTGCATAATTAAAAGATGCATCTAGTAAACATACACACATTAGAAATTAATTTCCTGGTTTTCAAGGCATTTATGCACAACCTTAAAATATTCTCTTTCATATAATTTTTCAATATGTATTTCCAGAGCCACTCAAT
>WEKW01033074.1:6628-22210 GCA_013389905.1 Sula dactylatra
CGCCGGCGGGCACCAGCCGCCTCGGTGCCCGGCCAGCGATGGCCGCCTCAGGGAAGTCTGGGGGGGTTAGGGAGCTTGGGGGGAAAAGACATGGATCAGAGCGGCCTTGTCCACCGCGAGGAAGCGGATGGCGTTAGGAAGGCTTTATACCATTTTGCCCTTAGGGAAGAGAAGGGTGGTTGGGTCTGAAAAACCTGTCTGTCCATTCTTGCTGCGGTTGGCTAATTTTCCTCAGATCGGCTCTTGGAAAGCACACGGTCTTGGAAAATGCAATGGTAATTGCATCAAACTATAAGTTTATCTTGATCAAAACTATCAGTATATGTGTACTTAAATGCTTTTGATTGTGATCACAGCACAAATCACATTGAGCTCAAAATTCCTGCTCAAAATCACATTGAGCACAAATGCTGTTGGGAAGGACTTGGGAAAGAAGACAATACACATGCAGGTAAAGAGAGGGAAAAGATGGACTTCGGAAGAAAATGTTGCAGTTTTGTTTTGGTACCAAACCCTGTTTTTCTTACAGTAGTTGCTAAATAAAAAATAGCAGGTCGTAAACTGCTGTAGTACTAGAGAAGCCAGTTCCTTTTATTGTGTGAAACTGCTTATCATCTTAATTGGCATTATTATCTGGAGAAAGCAGGAACCATATACAAAAAGCAAGCCTCTTTGGTGTGCTGGTTTTGGTGAACCAAACAATTCATTCTTATTTTTTCTTTTTTTTTTAGCAAGTAGGCGAGAGTTGGGGCCATCCTACAGCTGTAGAGGGCAACTGCAGCACAGAGGAGGCACAAATGTGATTGCAGATACCAAAAAGGTAACTTCACATAGTCCCAGCCCAGCAAAGGATGTGTCTGCCTGTCTCTGGGAGCAACTCTTCTAGTCCAGTGGCCTTCTTCCCCTTAAGTATTGACAGATTTAGCAGCTCCAAACTCTGCTTGGTCGAGTTCAAAGGGTGAATGTTGTTAAACGACTCTTAATCTGGCAAGTCAGTCTTCCTTCAGCCGTTTATGTTGTTCTTCAACCACCAGAGGCTTCCAAAAATGTTCCTGTTACTGAACTGCCCACAGCCATTTGTAATGCTCTTGACATGCTCCAACTGGTACAACGTACTTAGAGAGACATTTCTCATATCAGTATAAAAAAGCATACTCTAAAATAACTCAGTAAAACGGAAATTTACCCACATTAAAAGTAGGCAAACTTACTTTTAAATACCCGCATTACAGATTTCACCAAGAATAATTTCTTAATGGCTGAATTATTAACATTCAGTTATCAGTGGAAATTATTATAAAACTTCACAATAGACAACATTTTCTCATTATTGCAAGCCGTTTCCTCAAAATGTGGCAATATATGCCATATGCCAACATTAACTAGCAAATGCAAGTCATTATCTGTGTTATTTTTGGAACATGGTAAGATTTTTTTGAGTGATCCATAGCTTCAAGCTATCAGGTGGAAAGTTGGCTTTAACCTCTATTTATGGAGTAGTTAATAAATTATACTATAAAAAAAAGTACTTAAGAGTAGCAAGCATTTCTAACCTGCATGATGACAACATGCTTGTAAAGCCACACAAGGGGATTCTGACAACAAGGACCTATGATCTGCCACTTAAAGTCCACTGCCTAATGTGGCTGGTTTTATTACAATATTTGCCATTTGGTTAATGAAGATCAGTAAGATACAAAGCAGGCCTGTAGGCAATCTATAACTCTTCACTAGAAAACAAAACAGGAAAAAAGAATTAACACAAATTAAATAATCGGGATATTAGCACCCTCAGAATAAACACAGAGTAACATTGAGCTGCAACATGGTCTTTAAGTGTGCTGTCAGTGAGAAACCCAAGCCGGGTGTGCAGTAATTATAAATGGTATCATGGAGAATACTGTAAAGAACAGCATTTAAAACCAGAGCTGCTATGATATGAGTGGGTATATGGTAGATTAAACAGATATGTTCACTAATATTTTTATAAATGTACTTGCCTGTAACATCGCTCCATCTGGCCTGACAGGGATATTTTTATGAAGACTCAGAAGCCTGAAAGAAATAGTACATGTGTTTTTTTATGGCTTGAGAAATCTATTTGTTGAAGTTTCCTTTGCGGGGGTGGGGGGACACACGGCTGTAATGGGTCTTTTTGACCTCAGTTGTCTTCTGTTGTATTTTTTGAAAAATAATTCTCTCTTTAAATCATTGCATACAAATCTCATCCTACAACCCAAATTTATGTCAAAAAAGACCTTAGATCAGCTCTCCACATAGGCCTGTATTCAGCTCTGAATATCTGAAGGATTTAGTTTTGTTCAGGAAAACTCCTATGCACAGGCTAAACACAGACTGACTTGAGTGTGCCCAGGGGTGCACAGAGATATTTGCAGATAAAACTACTTAGAATTGAGAAAGCTTACCTGGGAGTTAGGCAAGAGGCAGCAGGGGGGCAGGGTTGTCCTTAGGCCTGATCTTTTACCAGCTGTGGAAAGTGGTTGCTCTTTTAGATTTGGAGAGTGAAAACAAGAACACATGAGATGGGTTATGGAAGTAGCTGCTGCCATTTGAAAATCCTGGTGGTGAAAGTAACACTACCCAGGGCTAGAAGAGTCCCACAGGGCTTACATGACCCTGAGCATGTGTGCGGCACCAGGCAGCGATAGGGAGTCCCCAGCTGGGGAATCCACGCCTGCTGTGCAGGAGCCTCAGCCAAAAAGCCCATGCAGGCTGCTGTCAGAAGCCATCCAAGGACTCCGTCCCATGAAACCTTCTCATTTGTGAGTCGAGGTTTCCATTCCACATTCCCTCATGGCGATGAGTGTTTCCAAAATGAACGTGGTGAAAGGACTTTAGCTTTTCATTCTAGTGCAGTGACTCTCAACATCTCTGAGCATTTCTGAGGGAAATACAGGTTTTATTTGAATTCTGATTATCCACCCTTTTTCTATTTATTTGTTTTGACGTGTAGCCAGCTTTTCTGCAATGATCTCTGCAGAGCTACGTGTTCTTATTCGGTATATAGATGACATACACAACAGAGATCGGCAGAGATGGTATAGATTTCCCTTGCTTTCTGGCGTTCTCTGAGGCCGTGTTCCTCAGATATTATACAATCAAAAGCTGACATACTGACTTCATGAAGACAATGGAAATATTATCACCAGTTTTAACATGATCAGAATTTTACTCACAGTTTTATTAATGTGTCACTGGGGTTTTTTTATACCGGTGATAAAGGTGCTAAAATAAAGATTCTGTACAATTTGCAGGGGTAAAGCCCTAAAAATGGAAAGCTATATTTTCTAAAGCTTGAGAATATCTGTAGATCAAAAGATAGAAAAGAATAATATCTCTATACATATATCCCAGTATCAAATTGCACAGGATTCAAATATCTGAAAAAATAAGAGATACAATGGGCTCAGATCATGATGTTCTGTGTAACACTGGGAAAGTGATGTATAAGATCTCATCCTCCAGCCGCCACTGGTTTGGCTGGTAGGAGAATGAGAGAAAAAATATTGTTTTCTCAAAGTTATTCAAAGAAAGTGGAGAGAAAATAAACTTCTATTACTTTGTTATTTACTTTTATTTTTCCTGAAGGTGGCTGTTTTAAAGCATTTTAATAAAAGATACCTATCAAAGCACATTGCATTTTCATCTTTCTTGATGTTGCCTGGGAGACACAAGCCTTCAGATTGAAATTTAAGTCTTTGAAAAAAGATGTTTGCAAATTGGAGCAGAAACGGTATATTTTCTTCAGCCAAGCTTTGTGAAGGAGACAGAATGTCTCTTCCCTAACTGCTTCTCTGTTTTAAAACTGCCTCCTTGGCTTTCAGCTTCAGATCAAGGCGTTGAGGAAGAGAATAAATTTGAATTTTCCACAAATTTAAAAATTCCTGAATTACCCCAATTGAAGTTGAAGTCTCCGTTTTTATATATTTATGCTTATGAGCATTTAATTATTCTATGCAATGTGGGCAGCATCAGGACAGGTGCAGAAAGACTTAAACCAGCATGCCTAAAAGGCTTTGGGGTGGGAGGTACTCCGATGGACCTGAAACCCGCGTCCAAAGCCGTGTTCCAAGTCAAGCAGAAGGAAGTGATGAACAGCATTTGCAGTCCTGAGAGCACGCTCCACCCGGACAGCAGTGACCGCTGCCTCGCCTGTTCTGTGCAGGGCAGGGAGTCCTTGAGTACCCTACTCATGCGGGACTTGGAGCCAAGGCATTTGAGAGAGCACCTGATTTATGGAAGGGGGCACTGGGAAGCTCAGTGCCATCATGAATCTGTGCTTCAGAGCCTCTGATTTAGAGTTCTGTTGTAGAGAGAAGCTGATGCGGGCTTTATGTTGGGCTCTAGCTCCAGGCTTGGACTATCAGAAGGGTCTGGGAAGGCTGTAGCTCTGTGGTTGGCAATGCCCGGGGACACATTCAGCCCCGTAGCTGCACAGCACTTCCGTCCACATGCCGCTGCATCATGTTAGTCCCACTCTCAAATAACGCAAAGTCAGGCAACATCCTCTTTGGCCAGCACCCTGCATCTACAGCAGAGCTCGGCTGGCCTGGCTACACCAGCAGAACTTGCAGGGTGCACGGTATTTCAGGCAGTTATGAATTTGTCCAGCGGAAGAAATCTTGGAGCCTGGGGGCGGTCTGTCAGCAGAATGGTTGGATGTTTTGGGAGCTGTGGGAGCAGCCAGGAGTAAGCTCTGTGGACACCAGTGATGCCAGATGCTGCTTCACTGGAGTTAAATGCCTGAACCCAGCTGTGAATTTTCACTGAATTAAAAGTCGGTTTAGGTAATTTCAGTATCACAGAATAGTATTTAAATTAATTATATGTCTGTGTATTCTGAAAAATGGAAGCAATATATAATCACAGCAGTAATAGCAATAATGGATTGGCAACTTACATTTTATGAAAGATTGTGAAGATACAAGTGACAATAAAGTACTAACTGTTATCTTGGCACCCGGCTCTGCAAGCTCTCATTTAACTAAGCAGGACATCCCTTGTGCCTTTGTAGGTGGTACCTTTGAACACAGAAGGTGCTGGCTGGAGTAGAGATAATACAGGTTACTACCATAGTGGTTTTGACAGGAAAAACAGAAGCCCTGTCTCACTCCTAAATAACTGACCTAGAGAATTTCCATAAAAATAATTATTTTAAAAACCCCCCGATTTGGATAACTTACTGTATTATCTTAAATTCTCAGTTTCCTCTCATACAAATCCTTTGGTTATAATTCTGGCCAAATATTTCCCCATCACAGCATTATATTAGAAAAAGGCATAGTTTGATAAGAAACTATTTGACATCAGAGCCGGCTTAAGTCATTGTCTCCCTTTTGTGTCCTTGCCTGCTGGTCCATACCCCATGTTACCTCCCCTCTGCCTGATGCTGCACCAGCACAAGCACTCTCTGGCCACACATGTGGCTGAAAAACAACCTTTTTTTCCACCTCCTCCTGTTATTTTTCAGTTGAATCAGTTCTTTAAGCTGATGTACTCAGTGGCTGTGTAAATGTGCCAGTGCTTGGAAGGATAGAGCTGGCGTGAGAGCGAGAGGCTCAGAAGGTACAAGAGCACTGAGCTGTACGGCTGGTTCATGCAGCACTTCCACTGAACTGCTAATCATGTCCTCAAATCAAATTATGTATGTGTTTATGGTTTATATGGTGCTATATATTTCTTATGCTAACTACAACAAAAATATCTGCCAAATACAAAACTCATAAATCATGTACATTTTATCTTTACTTAAAATTTCTGATAGAGGGCAATGTTAGTACAGCTCATCTTGTGATTCCTAGTTCTGCCCTCGTTTCTCACAGTCTATAAATGATGGTATGTTTGGCTCTTCACAGACATGCAGCAAAGCTAATATTTCACTCGAGGTTCCCAGGAGCTGAAGTCTCATTTTGCTTAGCATACCTCCAAGGCAACCACATGGACTATTTGACACTTACATATCACTGCCTGTTTATTTTTAATTTGCCAAAAGGGCAGTGATTTACCTGCTGGTAAATTTAGATCTTTGAGTATCTTCCCCAAGTGACAGTGGAAAGTCTTCCCTCTCTTCTCACAGTGGATTTTTTACCAATGGGCAGACAGGCTAAAGAAGTGCTAAAATCCAGGCATTTGAAATGCTCAATATGGACAATACAGCAAGAACAAGCAAAGTGGGTTAAAACCAGCCAAGCCTCTGTCCAAAGCACAACTACATCTTCCTTCGACTTGATAACCTGTGGCTTCTTTTGCTCATCTTTGTGTTATTCAGGATTTCTTGGTCCTGTTCAGTAGAAGACGCAACCTGCAGGAAAAGACTCGGGAAAGGCTCAGGGCGATGTGAGGGTGCAAATAGGTTCTTCACTAACAAAAACTGCTGTTGTCTAGTGTTTGAAATGGATGTTTCCAGCCCTGGTAAAAGCAGGAAGAATCAGAACTTCTCAAATGAGATGTGGAAGTGTGAATAATAATAAATAATAACAGCAACAATTTCTCTTTAATACCACTTCCATTTGTAAATCTCAAAGTGATATGTGTCACTCATATATCTTTGTTTATGAATGAGGAGAACGAAGCATTGGGAAGGGACCTGACTTGCTCCTGGTAAAGCAGTGTTAGAGCAAAGATTGAACCCAGGCCTTCTGCCCCTAGTCCAGGGTGAGGATGGCCCTGCTGTGGGAATGGCTACCTTCTCCAGGATGTCTTTTCTCATCCACAGCAGAAATTTAGATTTAATTTGAAATGCAACTCTACTAGTAGGACTGCTGGTTCCTACCACGCAAAGGCTGGCTGAAAGGATGCACTTCTCAGTAAAGTAGAGCTTACAAAAGGACAGAGATGGTACAGTTCAACTTGGAATCATTATATTTCGGGTACTGGTGGATGAAAAGCTGGACATGGCCCGGCAATGTGCGCTTGCAGCCCAGAAAGCCAACCATACCCTGGGATGCATCAAAAGCAGCGTGGCCAGCAGGTCGAGGAAGGTGATTCTGCCTCTCTGCTCTGCTCTGGTGAGACACCACCTGGAGTGCTGCGTCCAGCTCTGGAGCCCTCAGCACAGGAAGGACGTGGAACTGTTGGAGCGGGTCCAGAGGAGGGACACAAAAATGATCAGAGGGCTGGAGCACCTCTCCTGTGAAGAAAGGCTGAGTTGGGGTTGTTCAGCCTGGAGAGGAGAAGGCTCCGGGGAGATCTTATGGTGGCCTTTCAGTACTTAAAAGCTTATAAGAAAGACGGGGACAGACTTTTTAGCAGGGCCTGATGCAATAGGACAAGGGGTAATGGTTTTAAACTAAAAGAGGGTAGATTTAGACTAGATATAAGGAAGAAATTTTCATAGAATCATAGAATCATTAAGGTTGGAAAAGACCTCTAGGATCATCAAGTCCAACCATTGACCCAACACCACCATGCCTCCTAAACCATGCCCCGAAGTGTCACGTCTACATGTTTTTTGAACACCTCCAGGGATGGTGACTCCACCACCGCTCTGGGCAGCCTCTTCCAATGCCTGACCACCCTTTCAGTAAAGAAATTTTTCCTAATATCCAGTCTAAACCTCCCCTGGCGCAGCTTGAGGCCATTTCCTCTCATCCTATCACTAGTAACTTGTGAGAAGAGACCAACACTGACCTCACTACAACCTCCTTTCAGGTAGTTGTAGAGAGTGATAAGGTCTCCCCTCAGCCTCCCCTCCTCCAGACTAAACAACCCCGGCTCCCTCAACCTCTCCTCATAAGACCTGCTCTCCAGACCCTTCCCCAGCTTCGTTGCCCTTCTCTGGACATGCTCCAGCACCTCAATGTCCTTCTTGTAGTGAGGGGCCCAAAACTGAACACGGTATCCAAGGTGCGGCCTCACCAGTGCCGAGTACAGGGGCACAATCACTTTTTTACACCGAGGATGGTGAAACACTAGAACAGGTTGCCCAGAGAGGTGATAGATCCCCCATCCCTGGAAACTTTCAAGGTCAGGTTGGATGGGGCTCTGAGCAACCTGTTCTAGTTGAAGATGTCCCTGCATATTGCAGGGCAGTTGGACTAGATGACCTTTAAAGGCCCCTTCCAACCCAAACTATTCTATGATTCTCTATTTGAAACCAACTGTCTAAATGCTGGCTTTCTAGCTGCGTTACAGGTAAAAATGTGCTCAGGAAGGGCATAGCTGTCAATGGGAAAGAAATGGCTTCTTTGGCCATGATGGAGGGGAAGGTCATCTAGCTGGAGAGTAACTCCATGGAAAGCTTTGGTTCTTCCCATTTAGAAAAAGGCGACTTTCTGGCAGACAGTGCTCCTGACAATGCAGAACATACACTGCTCACAGAAGTGCTTGGTGGATCACTTCCCTTTCTCTGCAACTGAACAAGGTCCCTATGCTAACTGCAGCAACTGCTCATAAAACAAACTATTATTAGGAAAGTAACTATTTTTTCCTTTCTTCAACAGTGTTGTGTGTTTTATTTCTTCTTTGGGCAAGTTAATTGCTCTTGACTTCTTCCCTCCCATCTGCTTTTCTTCTTAGTGTGTTTTTTTCTATTTGCAGATTCAAACCTCTTCCTTATGCATTGCACATCAATCTGCTCCTCTCCCCCATGAGCCCTCCAGGGCAATGCTCTCCTACGAGCGAGGGACCACTCTGGTAGCCCTGATTTGGGGATGGCCCTTAAGTTTCTTTCTCCCCTCCTCCTAAATAACGACAGGTCCTGGGAGCTTTTGGCCCAGAGGCTCACAGGTTTGCAGGGTACCAGAAGCAAGAGTTCAGCTTCTCCTGATCTGGTCCTCTAGCTGCATCACTGGTTTTGGAGGGGTTGCATGTATCTGGAATAATACTTACACCGTAGCTTAGTTGGGGCTACTGTGTGCTATGGCCACAAGGACAGAATGCATTGGGAAAGCCTGGGTATGCCTATAGCGCACGCCCGGATGAGATGCAGCAGTCATGCAGTGCACGAGCAGCAGTGCAGCGCTGCAAGGGCCAGTCAGACCTACGCTGAAACCCCTGGCAGAAATAGGGCAGCCGTGCTGCAAGACCTCCTTAACCTCGCAAAGCAAAGCGCTCAGCATGGACCTGCATCCACTCCTTGTTTCTATGGCATTTAGAGAAATGAAAGCTGAAGTCCATTCAGATATCCAGAGAGAAACGCTGAATAATTTAGGTTGGAAGGGTCTTCTGCAGGTCCCGAGTCTGACTCCCTGCTCAAAGCCAGTATGGGGGGAGGTGAAACAGAAGTGAGAGGCCTGGGGATCGGGGCTGGAGGTCTCCAACCCAAGGAAGGGAACTGGAGCCCAGTGACCTTCCAGCTCTCTGCAAACACCATGGATCAGTTGGAAAGTGCCATCGTAACAAACACAGCGAGAACACTTGGGGCTCAGTGCCGTTCATCCAGGGGCTTCACACACCATTAAGCCTGTTTAATAGAAACAGTCCTTTTTATAGACACATTAGGGATAGGGAACATGAGACCTTGTCTGAATTACCTAAGCTGCAAAAATCTCATTGTTAAAATCTCACATTTTAAAATTGATCTAGTTAAAATAGGACAGTTTTTCTATTACAGGCATGCCCTAGGGCATGGAGGGATTAACATCCTGCTTCCCAATATCTGGAGCATCCATGGCTCATGAATGCTTAACAGCCATGGAAATCTGGCCCTCAGCAACGGGCCTGAGGAGATGTGTAATTTTTGCAGCAAGCCAGTGGTAGGAACGAGAGCAGAAACTTGCATTTAATGGCAGGGAAGGGGCCGAGGAAAACCAACAAGTGGCTCTGTAGGGTGGCTCTGCTCTCCTACCTTCCCTTTCCTCCATAACCAGCCACCGCTGGTCATATACATAGGTATATCTATACCCCCTGGGCTGATCCAGCTCTGCAGTGCCCTCTTCAGAGCCACATCAGCATCGAGAGATGTCAGCGAGCCAGGATTGGTGTCCAGGGTGCACACAGCATATCAGCTTGCTTTGCCATGTTAGCTTGTTCCTGATAAAAGTAAATTATTTACGTCTTTGTGGTGAAGTGGATCTTGTGTCTGTGTGAAGAACACACAGCTGAGCAAGGGCTGGCTCGGCCAAAAGTGCAGGGCGCGTTTCTGTGCTTCATCGCTCAGAACCATAATACTGATAGTAATGCATAAACTGCAGCATTGTCAGCTCTGAAAACCTCAAAATAAGTAATTAAAAAAAAAATCTTATTATTATATTTTAGAGATATTTGCTTCTTTCTGATACCACTAATGATCCCCACCTTCGAGTTTTTCTACATAGCCCATGATTTTTTTTCCTTTAATGAACATGCAGATCCCTTCACTGCAGCAATCGGGCAGAAAACCCATGTAATAGCATAGGCTCTCGCAATCCTTTAGCAAGCATTGCGACACTGCAGCTGGCTCGCTACGTTTGCAGAGAGACCTTTTGCCTCAATAGCTTGCACATCCTGTTGGTCTTAACGTCACACTGCCGGCCCAATGGATTAATCCAGACTTTGTGATCTGATAAGAGCTGGTGCTTTCAGGGAAACTGGGGTATTGGAGTGAGATCTAATACTTGATATATCCTTTGCCGAGTTGATGATGGGCACAGACTGCTGGATATTTCTGCTTTTGTGATTATTTTTTAAATTTGACTTCTTAATACTCAGAGTAGGCTATTTTTACAGAGAGTTCATATATATCTGAATAGATTTCTTAGAAGTGTCCCTTTGTGGAAAGGGAACGTGCAGGCTAATTATGATTGAGAATTAGCATATATCTAAGGCCATAACATACCTGTAATCTAAAATATTTTTCTGTTTTCAAAGAGCAGTGAACAAACACTCCTGGGAGCCTCCACCTCCCATCCAGTCACTGGGTGGTTCACTCACTAGATTTGACATTTTCTGGATTTTCAAGTTATTCATGAATTTATACAGGAAGTAAAATAAACAGGTGGGTGAGAAACTGCTTAAAAGGAATGCCACTGTCACCAAGGCTATAACTATTACAAAGTCACGTTATTTTTTTAATGTCACACCAGCTGTTTTGCTGGATTAGCTGCATGGCTCATGTAGTCCTATATCCTTTCCCTGATGGTAGTCAGCAGAGGAAGGGGCAAGAAATGTCCTCATCTTGATTAGCTGAGGATTGGGGTAAACCCTGACTGCTTTCAAAATTTCAAACTGTTGCAACTCTGCACACTCGTGTTAGTACTCGTGCCCTTACTGACTCCCGCAGAGTTGTTGCCATCGGTAACACCGAGTAGCTGGGAACCCCACTGTTGAACTATCCATCATGAGAAACAACCCAACTTCACATCACTTCTGAATGTGTCACATTTTAATATCTTCAACTGTCCATTTCTCCTTGCATCATGAGAGAGAATAGAAATCCCTACTCTACCTTTTCTATATTGTCATTATCTGATGCATTTCTGTTACTCGTGTTTCTGTGCTTAAGCAGACTTTTCCATCTTCAGGCTTATCCACCTTGGAAATAATCTGCTGACAGGTAAGTGAGAGTGTGAATTCAAAGTGCAATACCATTTTGCACAAGTTTCTTGTGTGGTCACCCTGCTCCAAACTTGGAGGGCTTTTTAAAATGTGTTCCAGCTTACTTCTACTGCACACAGAGAGCACGTTGCAGAAGTTTCAGCTTACTCCTCATAGCTCAGATCTTTTCTCACCATACCTCAACAAGTGGGGCGGACATGCCGAGGTGCAACCGCAGAGCAGTACTGTCTGGGCAGGACAACCGTGTCCCCTGGCGACCTCCACTGCTTTCCCTGTGCAGGCAGCCTGTCCGAGACATTGTTGATGACCTCCTCCAAAGCCTCCTTTAAGCCCCTCTGACTCTATAGTTCCTGAAATATAGTTCCTGAAATAAGTGCTGTCATCGGGTGTGTAGGGATGGCTGGGCAAAAGGAGGGGCAGAGAGGGTTGTAGAGAGATTACTTGGCTGCAATTTTACAAAATATAGGTAATATGGAAGATTAGGTTTTAAGCAATCAAAAAAGGAGAATGGAGGACCTAAGTGTCCCTCCGTTTGTTATCTCTGCATTTGCTGTGCAGCCACAAACTCTCTGGTCTAAGGAGAATTTGATCATATGGGTGAGTTTGAAAGGAAGCTGGGTGTAATTCCTTAGGTTTTAGAGCAACAGTATGACCCAGGTGAGATTCTGCAGAGCTGTCGCTTTTATTTGTTGCCTTTTTTTTTTTTCATTTACAGATTATCCGAACATTGAGCTATGAGAGTGATGTGGGAATCATACATTCTGTAAGGACGTTCCCCTTAAAGGCAAGCTCACAGAGTAAAAGGTCTCCCAGGCTCTGCAGAGGGCTGGCAGCAGTTTCTGAGTGACGGCCAAAAATATGTTCTTGCAGCAGTGTTTCCATATTGATGGCACTACAACAGAGGCAGCTCCGCCAGAGATGGAGCAGGCAAACCCACGCTTTGGCAGGATGGAGAGATCTGCCTGCCTAAACGTAAGGGTAGCTGTCATCTTTGCTGTTTTATTTGTCTTCGCCTAAGGCAGTGATAGGAATTATGTTCATACAGCAAATAAAAATAGTCCTAGTAAAAATATCCTAGGTCTTTATCCTCTCACTTTTATCTTACCCAAGAGTTATCTGCATTGCTTTGGAAAGCTGGTACTCTCTGAACACAGTACAAGCCCTTTATAGTGTTGGGTGCTGGAAAGGTGACTAATTACGGTGTAGTTACAAGTGCTGCAGAGAGGGAAGAAGAGAAACCCCCTGAAGTTCCCACTGTTTCGGTCTTGCTTTAGCTGCCATGGATTTAGCACCCTTTTCAGCTGGGGCCAAGAAGAGGTTTCAAATGACTCGTGCAAACGGACTAAAGTTTCACGGTAGCACATGCCCGGGAGGACATTCTCTTCTACCTAGCTAATTCCCAAAATATAATCGGCAGGCACTGGTTGAGCTGAGGGAGCCCCTCGCTTGTACAGCGCTTTACCCTGACGGTTGACCTAGTTGTTAATGCAGGGAGTCACACACAATGCCAAGCCTGTTAAGTGACTGCAGATTTCTTCACGCAAACAAGCAAACAAGAAATTAAAGAAAAGCTTCGGCTGTGCTGATAAGCTTGTAGGGGCACATAGGGCTTGTTTGTTTGGTTTGGGTTTTGGTTTGGCCTTTCTTTGAACCCAGTTAAGATGGAAAGCTGTAGTAAGCTTTAGTGCAGCGCACGAGGCCAGAGGAGGCTGACCCACAGCTCCCCAGCCATTTGGGGCTTGCAAGAGCCTACACAGCATCAGTCTTGCTCTGTATGTCATGTCCTCCAACGCCCTGGAAATGTTTGCTTTGTCATGCTGGTGTCTTAGTCAGAGAGATAAAAGGAAAGACTGAAACCATCCGTGTTATAACACACCCTAGTCAAAGGCATCACAAGGTTTCTGTGAGATGAGCAGTGTCAGTGACGTTTCTGTGCCTGCCTACCCGTTATTTCCATATCACTGAACATTAAAGACACTTTGAGGAACATTAAAAGGACCTGAATTTTGGAGGAAAATTGCACAGGAGTTTGTGATCAGTTCCTCTGTAATGACTACATTGTCCTTAAATAATCAGCTATGAACTATCAAGTGCTGGTCTAAATCCTTTCCACTTCTAAAAGCACACAAATACAAAAATTGTCCTGTGCTTGCAAATATAGCTTGTATAGCCGTATGTGTTTTAGGACCATGCCATGTAAGTGTTTTGGGATGGCATTTAAAAATAATTTCAGTAATATTCAGAAAATTCTTTTCAGTAATAAAACTTTCTTTTCAGCGTCAGGCATGGTCCGTGAAGCGTAGGAGCTTATGGTAATATATGGTAATGCTGGAGAAGCAAAGCTTGCTCCTGGAAGAAGCCCTTGTTTGGGGCCTGTAACACAGATATGCAGAAACTGGTTTTATGTTCTGTTTTGAGAGGTTATTTGTGAGCACTTTAAGAACTGAGGACAGGATTTATGATGCACAGAGTGAGAAGACAGTTCTTTGCTCAGCAGTGTTACTGCCCAAAGAGCCAGTCACTTTACTGGGTCATTTGTTGCCTTTTTCAGAATACTTTCATCAGGGTATTTTCTTATTTAAAATATATCTTTGGGCAGAGTGAAGTGGCCCCATCATTTTATTTTATTAAAAATAAGTCCCATGAATATCCCTTCTCAGTTTGGCTATACCTATGAAGTAAGTGCTGTGTACGCCCTGTGGGACTGGGTAGAGGACTACAATGCATGGATAACCTTCAGGGCAGAGATGCTTTAGATGTATAACTGCGATAAGCCAGTGGCAAATAAAGCTGATCTGCATACAAAATATTTTCTTAATGGAAAGGCATATGAAGGAAGGCAGATCTTTCTCTGTTACAATTTCAGGATCCTAAAGAAGATCACAGGCTCTTTCTGCAACTTTTTTTGTGAGAAATGAATGCTCTAGAAACCATTCTTCCTATAAAAGATGCTAGTGTGGATGGAACTATGGAAAGAATCTCTTTGTCACCAGCAGGACAACGGACCCACACAGAACTGCTTTTTATTTGTAATATATTACACTGTGTAAACATTAATGGACCACGGATGCTGGAGCCAAACCTTCTGGACCAGATCCAATGACTGCAGGTGTTACCATGATAGTGCCTCCACCAGCTTCGAAGCTAAGTCTATGTGGGCAGCTCCGCCATGCTGGCTCATGTTCAGAGCCTGGGGCCTCAACTCATTTCCACAGACCTACTTTTCCTACACAACTAATTATTACCCTCTCATGCCCTTATAACACAATTGCACAACCACAGCAAAGGTTTGTGCTCTCCATGACAGCTGTCAACAAAAGGTCTCTTTGCATGGGTTTTGGGTCATATTCGCAGAGATTTTTACTGGAACAAGGTCCCCAGGGAAGTGGTGATGGCCAAAGCCTGTCAGTGGTCAAGAAGCATTTGGACAACGCTCATGGATTTTTGGTTTCACTTTTAGGTTGCCCTGTGTGGAGGCAGGAGTTGGATTCAGTGATCCTCATGGGTCCCTGCCAGCTCAGGATATTGTGTGATTCTATGATTCAAGTGTTTTCTACTTTTCCCACTTTCTGTTATATGACTGTCATGGTTTTAGCTGGGATAGTTAATTTTCTTCACTGTAGCTAGTATAGTGCTGTGTTTTATACTTAGTATGAAAATAATGTGATAACACACTGATGTTTTTAGTTGTTGCTAGGTAGTGCTTACACTGGTCAAGGACTTTTGCAGCTTCCCATGCTCTGCCGGGTGCACAAGAAGCCAGGAGGGGAGGGGATACAACCAAGAGAGCTGATCTGAATTGGCCAAAGGGTATTCCATATCATGTCACGTCATGCCCAGTATATTAACTGGGGGGAGGTGGCCGGGGGAAGCAGCAATCGTGGCTCAGGGACTGGCGGTGTCGGTCAGCGGGTGGTGAGCGGTTGCAGCTCTTGTGGTTTTTTTTTCCCTTTTCCCTCTTTTCCCTGCGTTTCGTTTCTCTCTCTTGTTATTTCTTTTTATTATATTATCATTATCATTATTATCATTACCATTACTATTCTTACTATTTTATTTTAATTATTAAACTGTTCTTATCTCAACCCA
>WEKW01033075.1:0-45870 GCA_013389905.1 Sula dactylatra
AATTAACTATCCCAGCTAAAACCATGACAGTAAGGAGTATTTTATTCCTTAAATCACCAGTATAATTGACTGGGACTGACTGTTATGATGGCAGACTGTGATAATTTAATTCCCATTCTACACAATCTAGAGAGCCCCTGCAGGAAACACAGAGATGCTTGGTAGACAAAATACCAAAAGAGGCCCTTGGCCAAGGGAGAACAGGCAGAGAACTTCCATTTCCATGACTGCCACTTCTTTTCTTCTACTGAGTGCTAAACTTCAGTAGATTTCTTTAAATCCTCAACCTTTTGTTCTTCTCTTCATTATTTCTATAAGAATTTTCAAGGAGAACTCCCTTGGGATTATAATGTCTGAACTCTTTTTAGATTAAGAGCTTTCGTTTAAATAAACTTTCCCCTTTTTATTAAAATCTTGTTAATTAAAACCAACCTTTGGAGTGTAACAGTGATTACAACCTGATCTTCTGTTCTGTATACTGAACTGGGACACCTGCTGTAGTTCAGCATGCTATAAAGAATGTTACACTTTAACTACAATTTAAACATGATCTTAAGTCTTTTTGAAATGGGGAGAACTAAACTTGCTGATTTTCAAGCATAACTTGCTAAACACTTTGCAGTCATTTCCATGAAGTATCTGAGATATCATGCTCCAAGCAACTTGAATCAAATGTGAAACTGGTTATAAAATCAGTGAGATGGCCCTGAAGGAAAACTTATTCTGTTAATAGATGCAGTTGCCATACAAATACATTAATTTCATCTGTCAAGAAATTAACTGTTTTCTAACTAATACTGTTTCCATGCAAAACCAAGCTGCATAATCCTCATGAAATGAGAATACTTCTAGTCAGAAAAAACATGTTTTATGTAGCACACAGCTCAATTAATTATCTAGCTATACTAGAAAGTCCTCTTTCTAAACATGAAAACAAGACGAATGCCTTAAATACTGTAACTAATGCTTTAACACAAAACCTTCCTCCTGACTTTCATTAAGTGAGTGTGTAAGGCACATGTGCCACCAAGCCTTACAATGCAGAGAAGGTGGGGGTTGCGGGTTGGAACCACCAAAAACACACCAGAAATACTTATGATCAAGACTGACCTTATGCTGAACCAAATTACAGAATTGCCTTTTTTGTTTTAGCTGTATTTTCAGACTCACCCTGCATATAATCAGATTCATTTTATCCCTAGTTGAGCTCCAGGAATCCTAAGAAGAAAAATGTTCAAAGTGGAAGCTTGGTTTCATACACTTAACAGTTTTGGAGCATGGAGAAAGACACTTGTCTTAGGGGTAAGGCTAGGACATGAGGATATTTCTTATTAGGACAGTATACAAATAGCATAAATCATCAGCTTGTAGTGTAAGTCTAGTCAATGGAGCCATTGCCACTTCAGGTGATTTAAGGATCCTGCCTACAGTTCTGTATTTTTCTTTCCCATCTGCCCTCCTGGAGGGTCTGGAGAAATTGTCTCCTTTGGAAATTATAACAGTGAGGTGCAAGTCCTGTGTCTCACTGACAAACCGAATAGCCTTGAGCAAACGGCCTGGGAGGTACTGTGCTGGTCACTTTAATGAAATGCAAATGGTGTAGATACAAAGCGCTAGGTTTTCAAGGGAGCAAAGCCAGGAAAAGCATGACAGAATGAGTTGGGTGGTGGTCTGCAGGTGTCAACTTTAAGCCGTTATATTTTAAGGTGAGGGAAAGACTTCTGTGTCTGCTCTGTATTCTTTGAAGGGTGTTTTTAAGGAAGAGATTAGTAGAAGGAAAGCAAGTCATGGACATAAAGGTCAGGGGGCAAAATGAAAAGCAGTCTATGGGGAAGTGGCTATTTCATTTCCTCCAAGCTCTGTTTAAAGAGTTCAGCAAGACCAAAAAAAACCAAAAAAAAACCTCCCACCCAAAAAAAACCCCAAAACCTAATCCAAACCAGAAATCCCCAAGCAAACAAAACCCCAAATCCTAGCCTAAAACCCACCAAACAAGCAAAAAGGTGGGGAAAAAAAACCCCCAAAATATAATATACACACCCCCACACACCCACACCACCCCCAACAAACAAAGCCCCACACCTTGCTACTTATCTACCACCTAGTGACTGTGTTGCTCTGGTTTAGGAGTGGGGTGCTAAATGCCACTGTAATGGGGTCAACCCTTGTGCTGTACTTACATTTACAATAGATACCAAACGCTGCACAAGTATCAGAATTGGTTTTGTTCAGGAAATTTCCAGCTGTCAAAGTTATTAAAGAGTAGAAAGCCTGACTGACTTACTCTACAGCAACTTAATGCAGAGTCAAGTAACTTCCCCCTGCCATCCTCCCCCAGTTTATTAGAGTTGAATCATACACCTCAAAATCAGTGATGGGTTTAGGAATCATGATTTATGAATGATGGGATCTCACCCTATTGCTACACCTCTTGCTCTGGGGTTGGAGCAAGTTCTTACTGGAATTCTAACAGTTCAAATTCCTCTCCGGGCTAATACCATGTGACCTATTAAAAATGCCTAAATAGTAATTTTCTGTTCAAGTTGCTCTCTACTTCCTATTTTTTATTAATTGCATCTTCAAAGATAGCTTTGTGTATAACTAAATAATTCATAATTTTTTCATGTAAGATAGAACTTTTAAGAATACGGAGAGTCACAGCAGAAGTGGTAGTGTATTTTGCACCTAGAAATGTGTTTGCAAAACATTCAGACTCTTCACTGGATCTTACCAGAAAGTGCAAATATAGACTCATTTATCACGATCTTAAATTCTAGATGTTTCTTTACATGCTGATTTTTTCCAAAGGCTTTAATTCCCCATATGGAGGCATTAAGCACCAGCCGATTTTGTTCCTGGCAAAACTGGAGGAAAGCTTATTTCAAATTTCTAATTAAAATTCTTTCTTGCTGCGTAAGGAGCCCTGATGGTACTCCTCAGGGTAGCTGGATGGGTTTCTGATTGAATTACAACTGGCCTGATTGCGTGAATACTTCATTTAAATGTTGTGAACTGAAAACAACAATTAACGACAACCTGAATAATAAAAATCACTACTTTACTTTCAGTCCTCTCTTCTCCCACAGTTGATTCAAATTAAATGCTTAGTCACTGGGAAGAAAAAAGACCAAAATCAAACCAACCCAGAAACAAAAAGCCAAGCAGGAATCACTATATGGGAAGAGTAGAAGACTATAGTCATCACCCTTGAAGTCAGAAACACTTTCCTTGGAGATGATGATTGTGGATGTGACACCGTTGCAGAATTGCCCTTATGAAGCATGACTTCTGATCTGCCATTTATTCAAAATCCTACACTAATTTTGGTTTCTGTCCAATCTCACCTAAGGTAGTTTCAGTCTACCTTCTTATCTTTTATTTATCAATATCATCACCAAGTTTTTTTCTACATAACCACACTGCCCATAGATTCACTGGGGAATACTTACTACTCTGGTTAAAAATTCTGAAACAAACAGATTGGCCAAACCCTCCCAGCCCTAGTCACAGGCTTTTGGGTGAATTGCCCACACTTACAAATGAACATTTTGGCTGGGGCAATGAGGAGTGATCCCTGGCTGGGTTAAACATGTCTCCTAAAGCATGCAGTCATATGACCTGCTACTTGGGGTGAAAATACAAGAGCTTAGGAAGTCTTATAGCAAAACTAAATGCTGGGAGTCAATAAGGACATGCAGTTTCTTCTGATTTGTTCTGGAAAGCCACTATTGTAAACTTTGACAAGTTCTGTATGCACCCTGTCTTTAGAGAGTCTCCTCTTCTTGTTTTTGTAACTTTGTCAAAGTCTTAAAATTAAAAAGCTCATGAGAATTGGTCTAAATCTGGCCCAACTTCCACTGTTCCAAAAATATTCTTAGTAACTGATGACTGATAGGACCTTGACAACTGGAAGAAAATAAATTTATTAATGATAACCTTTACCATTAATTATTAGTGATCCACAGTGTTAACCACAAGTTTAAATTGTCAACTTGAGTATCATAATTGTAACAGCACAGTGACTAAATCAAGATAAGTTATTAGTAGGACTATTGTGTTCCTATTATAGAGTTTTCAATGACTGTATCAATATCCACAGTTCAGAATAAAAACCTTGTGTTCCCACATCAGGGAACACGGCTGAAATGAAGCTAGCAGAGCTGTACTGGGAAAAAAAACAAACAAACAAACAAAAAAAACCAAACAAAAAACCAAAAACAGAGCCAGTGAAAAGGACAGGAAATAAACCTATTTCATATGTAAAATGGAGTCAGCACAAAGCAATGCATGAGGATCACTGTTACAAGCCTCAGATGCAAGGATATGGGCTTATTCTGGCAGNATACAGCAAAATTGCATTTAATTATTTAATGATGCCATTCTTCTAGATTTTGGGGCTTCCTTCTCAGTGGCAAAATTGNTTCTGTCCCTTGTCAGCCACAGAAGATCTTTCACTTTGTCCTATTAGTGTGGTACCATCTTGTGGGCTGATTCTTCCACAGAAAAATGAGCACCCCTGCTTAATTTCAATTCAATATTTCTCAAACTGATTTTCAGCTGGAAATACAGCAAAATTGCATTTAATTATTTAATGATGCCATTCTTCTAGATTTTGGGGCTTCCTTCTCAGTGGCAAAATTGTATAGATTATAGTAAATGGCAATAATATAATTCAATATATATATTTATACAGATAAAATTATATTATAATTTATCAAATATAATTGGAAATATATGCTGCATATGACTTATTAAATTTGCAGTTCATTGGCCTTTTTCTACAGGATAAGCTTCACACTCAGAGGGTATTTATAAAGCATTTCCCTTGTTGTACAGTTTTTCCTTTGTTTTTGAGCTACTATCCTCACACTAGGAGCAGTTTTCTTAAATTAATTCTGAATTAATTTCTCATTCTAGTTTTAGTTCCAAGCAAAGCCAAATCTGAATGCAAAACTCAGCTGAAAACAACATGGTATGGACTTAAGAAAAAGTTCTCACAATAAACCATAAGGTTTTATGATATTTTTGGTGCAAGTCTGTCAGTTGACCTCAGTACTGCTGGGAGTAAACCACAAATTTAGTCTTAGATGCTGTAAAAAAAAAGAATTTATAAACTGGAAACTGTAGTTCAGACCAAAATCTTACACAGGTTAGTTCTATGCATCAGTGGGCTAAACTACATTTCAAATCATCCTTCAGCTGTAACACTGATCTCAAACTTTCACCAACCATTGAAAACTTTCAGACTGGATTTGGATTCTGTACCTACAGACATCTTCAGGACAACGTTTAGGAAATGTTTAGCCATGGATCTGTTTTTTTATTTCAGGCTGTTTGCATTTTAAAAATACATCTGAGAATCAGTTTGGTTCAAGCCAGACTTTGGCCTCTAGGGAAAAGAGGGGAAATACAGGTGGGCAGGGAGGAACTCAAATTATAAGTTTAATTCTAAAGCCAAACACTGCAAATTGATTTTATCTCTGTTCTGAAATTAAAAAAAATAAGGAAAATACCTGGCTTTAAACTCCTTTAAAAGTGTGTGAGCACAAATTTGATGTTAAACTTGGTATTTGAGCTGTCTGTGATAATTGGTGTCAGTCTGTTTAAGTGAAGATTTGATGTCAGATTATTGCCTCTACATGCACTATCAGTCAAAGTCCCATTTTGACTGTGCATTCAGATTATGTGATTGTCTGATGGGTGATTTTTTTTGTGGGGGGAGGGGCTCTTTGTTTTAAACTTCAAAGAAGAATTTACTTTTTAAGACATATTTTAATGGGACTAACAGACTCATGGCCTTAAGTCTGATTTTGTTTAAATATAATTGCCCTGGACAAGATAATAAATTCCTTTAATGAGAAAACTGCCTTTTAAGGAGACTTGTTGCTTTACTGACAAGAAATTTTACTTCCATGCCTTAGTGGAGATCACTGAGCTAACACTGGTCAGTCCTCCTGAACTGAATGATGGCATGCCTGTGGCAGACTTCATGGCTGTATTGGTGTGCTAAGACAGCTGCACTGTGTTTGGGATCATAGCTGACTTTTCTGCACTGCAGTCCTCAGAGCTGAGTACAAACGTTCCTGGGGCAAGGCCAAAGGATTTTTTTGTGACAGTCAATTTTGCAGGGTGGCTGTATCCAGCATCCTTTGGCAGAAGTTATCTATCCTCTGGTGGAAGCTACTCAGGGAGTGTCCTGAAAGAGGACTGCAATCTTGGTTATAAAGGTTATACTTATTTCCCTTTGGTCACCTTCAGCCAAACCTCAGAGTAATCTGCCTGTGCCAGAAGTCCAAGAAGGGAGAAAGAAACTGTATTTTTCATCAGCACAACTGGATAGATCTGTTGTTTGAGAGGAAGGGCATCTGCTGTAAGAATATGACATTTGTCAGAACTGTGTGGGCTTCTGCCATCAGCCCTTGCACAATGTAGCTTTAACCAGCCATTTATATTGTTATAATATGCAGGCCATGTCGAGGGAGATGACCCTTCATCTCTGCTCAGCACTGGTGAGGCCACAGCCAGAGTGCTGTCTCCAGTTCTGGTTGCCCCAACACAAGAAAGACATGGACTTCCTGCAAAGACTCCAGCAAGATGATAAAGGTACTGGAGCATTTGTCATATAAGGAGAGGCTGAGAAAGCTGGGACCGGTTATCCCAGAGAAGAGAAGGCTCAGGGGGGATCCTATTAATATATATAAATACCTGATGAGAGGGTGTGAAGATGATGGAGCCAGAGTCTTCTCAGTGGTGCCCAGTGGGAGGATGAGAGGCAATGGGCACAACCTGAAAAAGAGGAAAACACTTTTTTTTACCATGAGGGTGGTCAAACACTGGAACAGGGTTTCTCAGCACAGGAAAGACATGGACCTGTTGGAGCAGGTCCAGAGGTGGCCACAAAAATGATCAGAGTGTTTTAAAAATCACCAGATTTGATTATAGTGGAAATAGAGTGTTAGATTATTGTGTGTTGAAACTTGTTGCCATAGAACCCTGATCAGGTAGTTACTGTTTTGTGTTAAGAAACTAATGGAAACTAGATGAGAACAATGGAGAATTGAATAGAGGAGTTTTGTTTGAATCTTGTAGCTTTAGGAACCATATTAGTTAGTTACTGCATTTGTTAAGTTTTGTGAAGCTAAGGAAACTTGTCATAGAAACCTGTTATGCATCAGGGATGACGCTTGGAAACTCCATTATCTTTATTTTGATTGAATATTAAGAACTGGTGACCAATGATTATTTTAGGATAAGAATGTTGATGAAGTAATACAATCAAAGAAACCAATCAATGTAAAGGTAATATGCATAATGCCAAGAGCAACACACTTGAGGAGGATCTAACCCCCCCCCCGTGTTCCCAGCGCCGTGAATAAAGAATGCCTGCCTTTTAACACTACGTTGGTGTTACGGGTTTATTCCCTATTTTGGTGACAAGAGGACTGCAACACCTCTCCTATGAGCAAAAGCTGAGAGAGTTGTTCAGCCTGGAGAAGAGAAGGCTCCAGGGAGACCTTATTGCCGCCTTTCAGTAATTAAAGGGGGCTTATAAGAAAGATGGGGACAGACATTTTAGTAGGGCCTGTTATGACAGGACAAGGAGCAATGGTTTTAAACTAAAAGAGAGTAGATTTAGACTAGATATAAGGAAGAACCTTTTTAACAATGAGGGCCTTGAAACACTGGCCCAAGTTGCCCAGAGAGGTGGTAGGTCCCCCATCCCTGGAAACATCCAAGGTCAGGTTGGAGGCAGCTCTGAGCAACCTGATCTGGTTGAAGAGGTCCCTGCTTACTGCAGCGGGGTTGGACTAGGTGACCTTTAAAGGTCCCTTCTAACCCAAACTATTCTATGATTCTGTAACAGGTTGTCCAGAGAGACTGTGGAGTCTCCATCCTTGAAAATATTCAGACATGGTCCTGGGCAGCCTGCTCTAGCTGACCCTGATTAAGCCAGGAGTGGTTGAACTAGATGATCTCAGAGGTTCCTTTCATCTGCAATGATTCTGTGATGCCTGTCAAATGGAATGCATGCTGTGGATGAGCTTACACCAACAACTCATATCGTTATCGCTGGGATGAAAGCCTACTACTTCCCTCCCCAGTCAGTGAAGTTACATAGGTTACAAGGAGGGAGAAGGCAAGGTAGGGAGGGTAGAGAGATGCTTCCCTCCCATTCCTGGAAATCATCCTGCCATTGCTACCAAACTGAATTTTGCTAGCCTGTAGATGGGCTCATATGCAAAGAGGCAAAATGATTTTTTGCCTAGGTGATGAAAAGCCTTGAAAATGCACTCTTACATGTTATGAAACAGTCTCTAAAGTGCACCATACATTTTAGTTGTGCTGCAGAACTGTTTTACTGAGTCTGAATCCCCCATTCCCACATCATGCTTTGTTCCCTGTGGTTTTAGATATGACCTTAAAAAAATGTTGAAAACCAGTGTAAGACTAAAACCTTATTTCTAGAGAGAACTGGTTTAAAGATTTGTCAACTTTGTTTTTCATATAGAAAACATTTTCATCAATCTATTTAAGCTATTTCAAAGAAGTTTCATTCTGGAAACAGGAGAAACAATAAAAGCATCCTCTTTGACATTTTTGAAAGTAGAACATTTTGATTTTGGTCCAAAACAACATGTCTAAATTAAACTATTTTTTTTAAAGTTCCATAAAATTCACAAGAGGTCAAATTAGGGCGACATGTTTTGATTTTAATCAAAACCAAAATAATTTAAGTCACCCAAGACCTCAGAGCTTTCCTACATGAATTTCATTTTACTGGAAACCTAAACTGCCTTCTTTTGTTTGAAAACCTAAGAAAATATATTCTTTAGAAGCATAATACTTACCAGTAAACAAAAAGCCTGTAGTTCATTCCCATTTATTTTATAACAAAAGCTGCTACATTTATGACATTAGACTGCTGTTTCAAAATCTTAAAATCACAAATATAAATTAATATAATTAATAATTTTAACAATTCACTCATCAGAAGTATCCTCCAAAATGAGTATGTACTGGTATATATATATATTTAAACCTGTACTTCTCACAACTTTCCAGGTATTAAATAGTTTAATTGTTTTCTAGTTGAATTCAGAATTTTCAGAATTGCGGAATATGCAGAACCAGGACTACTCTAGAAGTTCTCTCCAATTTTACATGACCGCAGTCCTTTATTTAGTCAGATTAACTCTATTGCTGCCAGAAAGGAAAATTTGTTTGTCTGCATAGACAGGCTGCAGGTTACAGGTAAAAAAAATGCAAGATGGATAGCCCTCTCTGTATTAGATGCAGCAGGCACACCACTCATTAGATTTTAGATTGTAGCATATTTATTTGTAGAAATGAGTCAGAGCCAACTGGACAGCTGTATTTCCAGAGCCCAGCTGGTAGTTCTAGTGCCAATACTTAACCAGTCTTTTCACTGTATAAATAAGAAATTAGGCAAACTGAATGTAAAACTCACATAATGATCATCATAACTTACAAAAATAAATTACACTAAGCTTTTGTCCTTTTTTATAAATAAGGGGATACAAGAAGAGTTAATTTAAGGAAGAAAAAAAGGTAATAACATTCTTTATTTCTCTGTTTCCCTAATATATAAAACTGGTTCAATTTGAGGGAAAAATTATGTCAAATGCTGAGCTCTCGAGGCTGTAATGTAAATATTTTCAGTCTCTAATGCAGTATCAGTTACATTCACACAGGGACTGAACTATTTAAGTACCACTTTAAACAAATAAAACCACAGTTTAGATCCTCAACACCCCTGCTCAGCTGCCTCTCTGGAGATAACTAAACTTGTGTGGCACACTCTGTTTTCCACTAGAAAAGCACAATGCAGCACAGCCTGAGTCCTGGTGATGATTAAGTTGCTTGGTGTCCAGTGCCTGGGCATCCTCCATCCTAGGCATTTCTCCTCCTAGCCTGAAGAATGACCCGATTAGACATTTGTTGTGCAAATACTCCAGCTGCCTTTGACTTCCCAGAAAACATGCGCTGGCTGGGATGTTCTCCTTTTTTCCAGTATGTCCATCACTGAGGTACTCATCTGCACAATTTGGTGAACAGAACTGGTCACCCTACTCTCAAGAGAAGGTACTAATCATTAGTCTTCAGATTTTCTCCCACTGTGGCCCAGCAGCTATGAAAGTCAGCGTGTTTCACATTTGTCCCATTCTCAGGACAGTTTCTATTCATACAGTCTTCCCAACTAGCCCTCCTCAAGGCACACAGCCCTGTGCCAATGTGGAAGATCAATCCTGCCCCTAGAGGCAACCTGGACAGCACCTAAACCAGACTGTCAGTGAGGACTGAGTTTTGCAGCTGCGCCCTACATCTCCTCTTCTGTCCCATAGTCTTTCAACAGCTCAGCTAATTTACTTACTTTATACACAGCACAGCTTTTGACAGGACAGAGTCATTGGATGGGAAAAGGTGGGTCTCCTGCTTCTCAGTCACATGAAGACACTCAGTCCATAAAATATCTACTTCAAACCCCACTGACTTCAATCTGCCAGCTGCAAAACACTCCTGAACAATCTAACACTTCGTAGAAGACAAAAAGCCACAAAACAAAATTGCGTCACAACCACCACTGGTTACTAGCCACCTGCAATAAGCAGTGCATCAGGTGGCAATGTCCAGATAGCTCAAGGGAAATAGATCCAACCATTATCTGTTAGGACGCAAATCACTAAGCAGTCTTGGCAAAATTTCTGTTTGTCCCTATTCTCATTAAATATGGACATCATTATATTCTATTTAATGTGCCTCATCAGACATAATGTAGCTGGAATGCATTTGACACAACTTATTATATAAATCAACATTTGGAATTTCCCCAGGTAGGGATTCTTTTTCCTCGTAATTAGTATAGGAATAATTTTTACAGGTTAAATTGTATTTACATGGGTTTCATTGTTTAATAAAGGGAAGCCTTTCAATTTCAACTTCCATAACAGTACTTAATTTTATAGATTCTTGCTTAGAAGTGTAAGAGCTAAGAAGATAAAACATGTTTACATGCTACAGTGCCTTTTCCAAAACTACAGATTTGATGATGTTTTTAGACAAGAGTAGTAAAATCATATCCCAAGGGCATGCAAACTGTTTTTCAGTGTTTTCTTGACTTTCAGAAGAGGCGGAAAATAGTGGATCACAATGCACAACACTTTCTGAATTATCTTAATGCTTAGATTATGTGAATTCTGTATGAGAAGCTATCATGTACCTTACATGCTTCAAATTAACTGCTGTGTGAATAGTTTAAGATGAGATAGCTCACAACCTGAAGTCCATTTAAAAAACCCTAATCAACTCCCCTCCCACCCCAATTCTAATTAAAAAGACCCAAACCTACTGAAAACACACTGACAATCTGAAACACAAGTGACCTACCCCTCTATCTTTGAATAAATTGCTTTCTTAGTATGCTGCTCTGCTGTTATCACTTAAAAAAAAAAAAAAGACTTAAGTGTTCCCAAGTAGCTTTTCAATTATAACAGAATTCTTAGTCTAGCAGCTTGGAGACTGTAGGTTAAGAAAACATTTATTACAGAAGACCTGAGAATGCAGTTATTAAGTGGCACAACTGAATCATAACTAGATGAAATCTCAAATCAGGCTGCATGCACACAACTGTATTCCTGCTCCCATACACACAATACACACATCTGCCATAGCTAAGTAAATTTGCTCCATGCCACAGCAGCTCTCAGCAAGAGTACTTCCAGAGAAATTGTCTGGGAAACCAATGTCATAGAGTACACTGATCACAGATGTGTTTGTTTTCCACTTACAAGATGCATAGCTTGCTGAGGATGCCCACAAAGTTCGTCACTCACGAAGCACTGATAAGACTGGGAAAGAAGTATGAACTTCTGATTAGTACAGCAGTCTCAGGAGTCCAGACCTCTCTACTCTTTGCTCTTTTGTTATCATTCATTTTATTTATTATAGTAGTTGCCTCAGAGCTGACCAGAAACAAGGCACCCCTTTTTGCTGAGCACTTTAATGCAGAGTAACTGAGGTAGTTTCTGTACAGGGAAACTCAGCTGAGAGCCAAGCTGAATTTCCAAAGCTTTGCATTTAGTATACACTGGACCCCACTACAGACAATCATTTAAAAATAACTAAGCTTCTTTTCTTTCAATTAAATTAACTCAGCCTAGGTGTAATGTTGAAGTATCTGCTAGTATGTTATAGCCACAAAAAAACTCAAATGAAAGTAGAGCATATATAATCAGGTCCCTTCCCAAACACAGCGTTTAGTTATAGCCTTGGGATTGTTATCACATTGCAAGTGAAATACAAATAACAGTTACTTGTGGAGTTTTTTTGTTTGGTTGGGTTTTTTTTCTTTTTTTTCCCCCACCCAAATCAGAAGCAGAAGCATTAGAGTTTTGTTGCCCACGCAGCTCTCAAGTTACATACCACATTGCCAGTTCTGAACCAATAAAACACTGCGCTAGCAACAGTTTACAGTACAGACTGAGTCTTCTCATTTTAAATTCAACCCAAACATTCCTTTTTAGATATGCTTAGAAAAAGAAGAGAACAGAGAAAAGACACAAAGGACCATGGTTGCAAATGGGGCAAGCTGTTATGCTAAGTACCACTACAAATTTCTTTTTCACTGATCCTATATGTCCTCCATTTTCATTCTTTTTGCTAGTGGTCACACAGCATGACACACATTGAGAGCCTCTTGTCTTGCTGCTACAGTTCTGGCAGGAGTGCATGTGGCGTCACACCTCTGCCATGTTTGGCATCCTCAGATGACATCTTCCCCTCACAGGCAGCATAGAAAATAAGGTATCTCACCTTACACTTAGTATTGAAATAGAGAAAACATTTTCCTTCTCCACACAGGAGACACAAGTTCAAATCTGCCCAATCCCAAGTAAAGATGTGAATCCAGTTCTTCTCCCAATGTACTCTAAGTACTTAGTTTCAGGCTATTCAGTGGAATCTCAACACCTCCTGTAGAAGTTCTTTCACTTGCCATAAAATATTGAAATGGGGACTGACGAACAACGGGGATGTTCCAAACAAGTCTTCCAACAACCATACTAGAGAGTAATATTCTTGACTTGTTGCATCTTGTGAAATGAAACTACAGAGGCAGAGACAGCCAGTGACTACAAGACATTTTGGGGCAGGATACTGTCTCCTGAACAATACATCTATCATCTGTGGGAAGTTAAGCAGAGAAAAAAATTTTTAATTTTGGTTTCTCACCAACCATATGTATGTTTTAGGTATTAGCTGTTAACTCTAAGTGAGGCACTCGTGCCCATCTTTCTTTTTTTGATGAAACTAGATTTAGAAGAGAGCTCCCAGCTATGAAGTTGGAAGGAATATTTCCCTGAACCCTAAGGTTACTTGCCTGGGTCTGGAAAGAATGGTTCGAGAACACATGCTTAGAAAGGTTCCTGGTGAATTTTCTGGGTTGTGTGAATCCCATCAGTATGCTGCCTTCCTATATAATACCGTGAAAAGTTACCCTGAGCTCTTAATAAGCCTACAGTAAAAAAATTAAGCCCCCCCAGTCACTGTAAAATGACATACAGGTTACTCAGTATTATTATTCTAACAATAAAGCTGTCCAAATCAAGTGTTTCCCACCATTTGCATTTACCTATGCAAACCATAGAGACTCTTTGTTTTGCAGAAATTTTTTTTAGAAGTGCAAAATTCACAGTAAGTGTAAGGCACCATAGCCCCTCCGCAGTGAATGCTCATTTGTGCCACCTTAGACTATGGATTTTTGTACTTTTCTCTGGGCTCCACTGCTACCCACATTGTACCTCGCCACCTTCTGTCACGAAGGCTGCATTGCTATGTGTCAATTAAAACCCCATGAGATATTGGATGTCTCAGTACATTTAAAAAAACAGTTTAATCTTAGAATGTAAATGGAGGAGAAACCCAAAGCTTTCCTTGCTTCTTTTAAATTCACTAGGGGCCTGTGTAATTCCACCAAGATTTGAAAATGCTAATCTACAGAAAGGACAAGAAAAAAATTTTTTTGCTTTAATTCCTCTACTTCTGAGCATTGTGTTGAGTGTGAGGCTTAAAGTGAGAAACACACATCCAGATTTATTTGAATATAAACTGTACTGTATCTTTTCCATCTCAAGTTTGACAAAGCTGAGGATGTGAGAAACAATGTTTCATGCAATAACAGTTTCATACAAAATACTTATAGGTTCCCAGATTTATGAACAACCCTGAGGAATTCTAAATGGCTAGATCTTGTTTAGCCCATGGAGAAAAAGACTCGGCATTCTGCTCTCGTATATGGTACATATTTTTCCTCAGCCTCTACAAACACACCTACTTTAATCAGATCCTTTCTCCCCTCTTGACCAGAACATTTCTGTTACCTCTTGGACATGCAGCTAATACACACTCTGTGTCCCACTCCCCTCTTAAAAACACTGTTAGTTCTTTGTCTCAAGGAAATGATTAAATCAAATTGTCTATCCTAACAAGCAAATAGAATAGCCGAAGATCTTTGCTTTCGAACTAATTTGCCCTAGCAAAGTCAACTATTCTTTCCTCTGGTGTCTTAATTAAAACTCTTAATCCCTGTGATTTCACACTAGAAAAATGAGGAATGTGGCAGTGGGACATGAACATATTTGTTTTATATAGGTACATGATCTAGAAAGTCTGTTTTACACACAGTATCAGAGTTAATGGCATATGTTCTTGCTAATAATAATTCCATCCTTTTGCTGGAATACTCAACCATACTCACATACAGTTTTACATAGAGGATCCAAACTCCCTTGTCCAAACACATTGGTTTGGGCTATGATCTGGATCTGTAGTCCAATTTTGTAGCTAGAATAGACTGTTGATACCTTAGCCACTTTAACAAATCCATACATGACAGTACTGAGCTGCACATATTGTCTGCCACTGGAAGGCTTCCATAATCACCCCACTTAAAGAGAAGACTTCTCAAAATGAGCCAGATGGGAAATTTTGTAAGATGTTTACTATCTTTCTATAGACAGTGATGCTGCTTATCTGCATCATGTTGTCCATTATAACATGATTAAAGTTATTTTATATCCAATGTCTGAAGATAAATTGTTTCCTGTTACAAGGTCTTCTGAATGGTTTTCATCTCATTACTAAATATTTCAACCCCAGATAGAGACACATTTAGATAATGGCCCTAAGTGAAAAGTCTTTGTAGTGTTCAGCAGGATTACATCTGTTAGACTCTGTTAATCTAAACTTGTACCTGTAAGTACTGTTCTGCAGAGTAGGGAGCAGATGCGTCTACCCCAGCAAAATCCTGCTCAACCTTTAGAACATGCTAACGTATACTAATTTATAGACAGATGAAGATGTGTTACGTGGGGTCACCAGACAATTAGCTCACAGCGTGAAATAAATACAACAGAGTTAAAAAGGGGTTTGAAAGTGGTTTTGGCCTATAAGCAAAGTCCATAAATCAGCCATCCCAAATTAAAAGGGAAGGGGGGGAGAGAGAAAGAAAAAAAAATTTATAAATTTAAGAATCCTAGTTTTTCCAGTCACTGCAATTACCAGGGTGAAAATAATGCTTAATGTATACTTCTGCCGTAAGGCACACAACAGGAAGACGCCTGTAGGCATTTTTTTTTTGGATTATGAGATAAGGCATGCAGCAGCACCACTTCCAACAGCTTTTGGCAAGTTTAACATATTCCCCTCTACAAGACATGCTGGTGACCGCCCTGCCTTCTTTTAGGTGGAAGCTAGGACCAGGGAGGCCTCCTTTATCACTTTGCTAAGGGTCGTCACTATTTACCAGACATATATCCATTTCCAAAATTTGCCCATTAAGGCCGCTTCATGCCTGAATTCGAAGACTAAAAGCTACTCCAAATTTATTAGAAGCTTTCCATAAACTGGTACAACAACTGAATGCTACTCAAGGGCTTATATAGATGTATGGTATTAAAAAATAAAGAACAGAGTTAAATGAAGAGTAGAAGAGAGACAAATTCAATTGATTTAGCTGCAAAGTGCTGAAAGCGTACCTATTAAAGCAGCTAAGTAATGCAAATGCCTACAAAGTATATTAGCAGACACCCCAATGATTGACTTTACTCTTAATGAAAGTTCATTATGTCAGAAGAATCCTCTTCCCTTTGTAAAGTCAGAATTTTCTGTATAAAACGACATCTAAATTAAACACTGCATAAAACCCGTCACTGATAGCTTTTAAATATAACATGCATGGGAAACGTCTGAGTTGATTCTTATGATGAGAGGTGGGGAGAGAAAGAGACTGTGGTAGCAATCAAGAAAAGGTTAGAACAGCATTGTATGCCTTCAATGGTTCCAGTTACTCTCACTCTAAGAAAACTAACAGCACTTTGAAGTCCTTCCAGCATCCAATATCGCTGTCAGAAATAATCTGAAGAAAATTTAATGATGCTGCTGTGGCAATCACAGTCAAGCTCATGCTTTCTGATGGTATTTTGGATTTTTCTGGTCCCAGAAAGAATCAGACCTGGCATTCTGTAGGTGTGAGACCAAAGTAATGGTTGCTGGCATGGGACCACAAATCTCAAAAATAAATTTATTCAGGATTTGTTTTGCAAATTTGAGCAAGAGGCTGTTGCGGTTTAGCCCCAGTTAGCAACTGAGCCACCACACAGCCACTCACTCACTCCCCTTGTTGTAAGGGGCCTCAGGCAAGAATGCACTCAAGGACATAATCTCCGCAAGCCTGATGGGGAACATCCTGGAGGGGTGCAAACAACCCAGCAGCAGGCGTCAATCGAAACCAAGACTAAAGGAACTAAGGGCAACTCCATCTAGATAAGAGTCAGAACACCAGTTGGAAAACAACACACCTTACAAGACACTGCGACAAGATTACTCGATCACCCAACTCACAACCATAAGGGGAAGAAGGACTCAGAGTTCCTGGAAAGGAAACAAAAAAACCACCCCTTCAACAAACCACTAAGGACCACCAGGGACCACCTAATACCTCTTCAGGGGCTTCTAAGGGACTTAAAACACATAGGTAATTAAGATGCAAGTATTATAATTAGTTCCAAGAAACAGAATGAATATGTATGACTATTTTGGGAAATCTAATGCATATGTATATAAGAGCAATACAAGCTCTGTCTATCACGCCTTGCGGTATGCACGCTAGGAGGAATTATCCCCCGTGCAACCGGTGCCATAATAAAGAATGCCTGCTTAATACTACATTGGTGTTAAGCAGTTTTATTCCCGATTGCGGTGACACCCCCACCCCAGTGGGATGGGGGAGAGAATCGGATAAGCAAAACTAAGAAAACTCCTGGACTGAGATAAGAACAGTTTAACAGGTAAAGCAAGACAGTAATAGTAAGAGCAATAATAACAATAACACAATGAAAAGGAAAAGCAAAAGCCACGCACACAAGCAAAGCAAAACAAGGAATTCATTCACTATTTCCCATCCGCAGACAAGTGTAACAGTTATATGGGAAGACAAAGGCGATCATTCCAAACATCATCCCCGCCCTTCTTTCTACTTCTACCAGCTTTATATACTGAGCATGACGTCATAGGGTATGGACTAGCCCTTTGGCCAGTTTGGGTCAGCTGACTTGGCTATGCCCCCTCCTGGCTTCCAGTGCAGCCGGGAGAGCATGGGAGGCAGGAAATGTCCTCGACTAGTGTAAGCACTACTTAGCGACACTTAGCACCTACTTAACAAGAACTACAACATCAGTGTGCCATCAGCACTATTCTCAGACCAAATCCAAAACACTCTATACCAGCTACAGTGAAGAAAATTAACTCTATCCCAGCCAAAACCAGGACAGAGGTCAAACTCTTAAACTAGTTAGTTTCAACTACACTTTTACAAGATTCTGCAATAACATTTTAATTTCCTCAGAAAAGCCTGTTTTCCTAACTGGTTCATGATTAGCAGAGGAAAAGGTGTATAAACCCACAAACAAATGTTGCTCAACCCCCTCAGCTTTTTGTCTGATACAGAAAAATAGCAGTATGACTCAATAGTTATATCCTATGCAATTGATAATTTTTTTAAACTACCAAATCGAAGCAAGCAGTCAGCCAAATCCAGCACTCAGAAAACGGGAGCATTTTCTCATTTGCCAATTAATAGGAAAACTGAATGGTGAGACCATTTTCAGCTTGTCTAGCAATATTTGCTACTATTTAAAGTAAAAAGGAAAGGCAGGTGAAGCATGCATGGGAGAGAGAGGTTATAAAAATTACAGCTGTATTAAAAAGTCCTTCATCCAGTTAAGCACATAACCTGGTGCTGCAGTTTTCATCTGCAAAAGTTAGTTTGTTTAATATCAAGACATCAAAAGGAATGTTATTGTGAAGCAACTCTTCCCCCCTACCCCAAAACAGTATGATCTCTCTGCAAAATTCAGCAGTCTTATCCAGATTTCTTAGCTGTCTTTATGGCTCAGAAGGAAGGAGCTTGCTCTCACCCCTCTGACACTCTCCTAGTCTCAGCTATGCAGGCTTCTGAAAAGCAACCAGATTAAATGAACCCAAGCAGATACAAAGTGCAAACAAAATGTTGCACCCATTCCTTCTCTAGTCCTATGAAGTACACACCAGGATCCACCATTCCAAACATCTGCCCTACATACTTTTTTCAGAAGCCACTTAATACCACCCATCATCCAAAAACACAGACAAATCCTTCAAAAACTTCTGCTTGACCTCCTTGAATCAGCTCATCTTGTATTACCTGCTGCCTCTTGCAAAATTATTTGACCTAAGCTCTTGCGTTGGTCACTTAGCATTTTCTCCTTATGGTATTTTTGATAAAGATTTCCTCTCTCAGTCTTGAAAATGAATTAATAAAGCTGTGACCAAGCTCCATTCCTAATCTATTAAATCCTTCCTTCCTTCCTTCCAGGGAACTTGGATACAAGCAGAAACTGTAGTCTGTCCTGAGCTTAACACTTACAAATATTCCCTGAGATAGATTCTTTTTTCCCTTCCAGTTATTCAAAGCTGTATTCAAATCTCATATTTTCAGCATCAGTTTGAATTCGCATTGACAACAACAATCTTTCATAAATTCTTTGACCTTTCCCTCCAGGAACTTATCCCAGTAATCCCCTAGGGAATACAAGGGACGGGCCATTACAGAACTGGGACAAAGTGCTCTCTTAGAGCTCAATGCCTGCATCAGGAGTATCCCAGCTTAATGAGCTGACACAAATTATTGTGCCTTTCTGGAAACAAGTGGCCTTGTTGTCTCAGGAGACCAATGTGAAGTGACATATTGAGGCAGTACTGGCATTTCCATCATCACTGTTGCCAGGGCTTGAGCTTAAGGACAAGGGTACTGCTGATCTCAACAGCATGCAGCATCAGTACATAAAGCCATGAGAAAATTGCCAAGTCATAGCAACGAGACATCACTTTGACTCTCTGTGTGCCATGGGTTAAAGTGACAGAAGGAAGCTTTAAAAACAAATCTGTTTGTTACATAAGCCTTTATATGGGGCTCTGTGTCTTCTCCCTGAACAGGGCTGGCAGCATGCATAAGGCCTGGGAAACAAATAAAGACCAGGAAGCAAAAAAGAAAACCCAGCTATTTTCCCCATTTTCACCCTTGCTCGTCTTCATCCCACCCCCTCTACCACCTACTTCTGTACGTATCTCGGTCCAAGTAGAGCTGTGGTAACAGAGAAAGAGACATTATATATTTCTGGGTTAATAACCCTGTCCCACCAGAGTCTTTGGTCAGTTCAACCCAGTATCAGTGTCTAATACTTAGTAACCTACAAGATGCTGAGCACCTGGTGCAACATCCTATGGATATCCCATTAAGTACAAGCTGTTGTAGTATCAGGCCTACAGCAACAAGAGATATCAATGAGCTGCAGGTATTCAGATTACCTTAAGGGCCATATGGGCAAGAGTCAGCCTCCTTGTGCCAAAATCTCTCTTTAAAGTAAAGAAGCTTTGCATACAAATAGGAAAACCTCAGTTTGATCCACTTTGGATTTATGCCAGTGTGCCTCCACTAGTAGGACAGAACACAGGAAGGAAGGAAGAGAAGGAAAATGTATCAAAACATGACCTAATCTTTTTTCAATCGCCTCCCAAATTATTTTAAGGTTACTCCTTTTTCCTCTACGCCCATTCTCCCACCTTACTTCACACAGAGAAACACACAACACCAGAACACAGAGGTTCTGCCAGACAGCTAATTGCGCACAGCCAAAAGCTGTTTGGCATGATAGCATAACAAAAAAACCCACCCCAAAAAAAAAAATCCCTACAGCCTAACAAACACTAGCCAACTAAGATGACTGGAGTAGAGAAGCACTCTTGCTGCAAAGCAAGCGACATTAGTACTAGCTTTGAGTAACGTCTCTGTGGCTTCCAACAAGCATAGTCCCCATCGTGCAACACTTAGACTCCAGGAGTGTCTTTGTCACCAAAATCGGGAAGAAACCTCGTAACACCAATGTAGTGTTAAAAGGCAGGCATTCTTTATTCACGGCGCCAGGAACACGGGGGTAGATCCTCCTCAAGTGTGTTCCGCCTTGTACTAAAAATCACAGGGTTTTATACATATTTTCTGTCAAGTCATGATCATGCCAAACTGTTTTACATACAATACTTATTATTCATTCTAATGGTATATAGTATTCATTATTAATTTAACCTTTACATTGATTGGTCCTTATGTTATATGATTTTCTANTAGAGTTACAAGATTCAAACAAAACTCCTCTATTCAATTCTTCATTGTTTCAAAGTTCTAACAGAAAACTCCTCACTGTTCTCATTGAGTTAATCATTAGTTTAAGACAGTAATGACCTAATGAGGTTTCTATGGTTACAAGTTTCACAGCACACAATATTCTACTATCCTGTTTAATTCTCTACCAACTTGGTTACATCTTCAGTCTCTTGCCTTCCTCATTTTTGGTCATTTGGCGAGATATGAGCAAGGAGGCCGCTGATCCACTGAGCAATGGGACAACTAAACAATTTTAATTCATCAGCTCCCCCTTTGGCCATTTCAGCTCTCAATAGATGCTGTCAGCAGACAAGAAGGCAATTTGAAAAGTAAGCTGCAGCCTGTCTTGGGTAAATACAGGAAAATAATGCTACATTTTAGGAGTCCAGTCTGAATTCAACTCACAGCAAAAATGTATTTCACTGTAGTCTACTGCAGTTCATTCTGACACTACAAACAAACTGAAAATGGCCACTGTCCTCCTGGTTACTCCAGTCCTCCAAGGACCCAGTGCTGACAAATATGTCTGCATGGCTTTTGTTCTATAGCTAGTGGGAAATTAGTCTTTTGCTATTTGCTAAATAGCAAAATTATTCTGTGCTATTCTGCTTGGTCCCTGCTGCCTCCTAGGTGGTGGTTCCCCAGCACTTCTGTCAAAGCATGAGACAGTAATTCTTCATTTAAAATAATGTTTGTCTCAGTCTGTTAAGCGTGGTCATTACTGTACTGTGAGCATACAAAATACTTTGCAGAACAGGGAAAGAAAATTGTCTCTTTTGTCTGGCATATATCAAGAAATTCAAAGCGTGATAAACAGAATACCTGTACTTGATTGATGTTCAGATTTTCCTCATACCTGCGACCATACAAAGCTGTGATTCAACTGTGTCCCACTGTACAAATAAAAGATTTACTGACACAGAACAACCGAGTATTCAGTATCTGCACATCACCTGGTTTTAAATAACCCAGAGGCGGTATCAGAAGCAGCCTACCTCTGTTAGCTTGGCACTCTACACAGACAAGTGTACTCTGCTCAGCAGGCAGAGCACAGCACAGCACAGGACTGTGCTGCTGGTACTGTAACTAGCACAGATAGCTCTGCTTGGCCCCCCACCTAACATGCTTCAGTCACAGAGTTTGATGCAGAATGGAATTAACCAGGCATAACTGAAGCTAAGAAGGTTATACCGGTTGAGGACTAGTATCACAGGAGAAAGTGAGGACAGCTGAGATTTGATAACACTGGTCAGAAAGGGTTTCCGTAAAATGCTTCGTGTGAAGTCACTGATTTGCAGAGGGTTTCTTTGGTGAGGAATGCTGAGTTTTGATGTTTTTTTAAATTTGCAACTTGAAAGCATTTCAAAGTCATCTAAACACTTTGTTTTGACACTTTTAAAAGTGAGGAATTCTCTTTCCTTGGTTTAGAATGATTGCTTTGAAATTGAAGCAGTTAAAGTTTAAATAAAATATTTGGCTTCAGCTGGTACTTTGCTTTAGATTTTTTATTCAAAAAACTTCAAACAATTCTCAGTTTGATAGCAGAATATCTGATACAGTAATATCTCAAATCTCTGGCTTTCTCATCCCATAATATCCAACCCAGTTCTGCTTGTCAGCAAAGAAATCAGATGCAGAAACTTTGCTGAATCACTGCGGTTTGTGGAAGGATCCATGCTGTCACGCTCGCACAGGAGGTAAACTGCAACAAGTGTAAGAAAGGCTCTGAGACAATCATTGCCCTGGGTCACTGGAGACAAAGTGAAAGTTAGCCTTAAAGGACTGAAAAGTAGTGGTTACGTGAAAAACTACAAGGAATGAAGGGAGCAAATATATACTGGGGGTGGGTGTTTAAATCAGAGAGGAACACAGGAAAGAAAGTTTAAGCTGAAGCTCTGTTTCACTGCCCAAGGTAAGAGCTGTTCTGGTCTGTGCACTACAAAAGGAAGACCTTATGCCACTGGGTCATGCTTGACACGCTGCAGGATTACAACATCTTAATTTAACTTATTTCCTAGTCTGAATTATATTCAAAAGGAACACATCTCACAAGAAAGAGTCCATAAATCCAAATATCATGGTTAGCAATTTCCTTCAACCTTCAGTAAATGTGCTGGGTAAAAAGTTGCCAAATTGATAGACCTGAGAAATTAAGCCTTTAATTTATCCTAGAGGCAGATATGCCAGAGATGGTATAATTGCAGGGTTCCTACATTGCTTTGGTGGTCCTGATGGAGGATATCTACGGCTGAAGAAGGAATTCAAGACTAAGGCCTCTATCTCTCTGCAGCATCTGTCAACAAACGTCTGTCTAGTGAACCTCTTTTTTGTTCTCATGGAGATTCTATTCCACTAGAAATCGAACAGCGTTATTACAGCTAATCCCCCAAGACCCATTAGACAGGAACGAGCTTAATTAACTGCCAGTCAATCCAGATGCAAACTGGTAAGGGAAGGCTCTCTCATACACCCGTGGAGTTCACACTTTGGCATTCATGGAGCTGCACTGGGAGTACTGGGGAATAGCTGGCCCTGCTCTGCCTCCTAACCACAGATTGCTGCCTTCAATCTACCAATAGATTTTTAAGTCAAGGTGCAGAATCTGAGACCTGCTCCTGCAAACTGCAGATCATCAGGCACGTTGCAGTCAATGAATGGAAATCCTTCCTCTATCTTGCTCTATTTTCTGAGCCCTCGAGGGAATCATTGGTGACACTCGTATTCCCCAGTATTGAAGAAATTGTATATCTTTTTTATTTTGAGGTGGAAACATCTGGGCATGATGTCAAATGTAGGAAGCAGCATATGCAATTACATCAGCAAAGCTCTCACAAACCCTGTGGCTAGCCAAGGGTCACTAATGGGCACAGATGGAATAGGGTTTTGGGTGTCTCCTCTGCTCTTCAAAGATAGACAATGGTTTCTTGGATGAACAGTTAGTGCTGCACTGGGTTCTACTAGCCCTTTGGAGAGTTTTCTTCTGGTTTTCCCTCCTCAGTTTGAGCCAACCTCTCTCAGACTGGCGGTGTTTTCATCATGGAACATTTACTCATTTAAAGTTCGCAGTCATCTAGAGACACTTCCTCTTTCATTTGCATTTATGCATATGCACCTTCCACCTTGTTCACTTCCACATGTAACCTGACCAGTTGTATGTGGCAGAAATTGCAGAAGTGTGGACCTGATTTTTACTTGGCCTAATACAGATTTTTTCCCTGCAATGCCTTCTAGATATTTCATATGCTGAGAAGCTTACCCTGGAAACACATGCTAAAAACAGGCTTTCCATTCAAAGAAATTCTGCATTAATCTTGTTGTGCCTTGGTTCCCCAGATAAGCAGTGGAGCACTATCTCACTTTTACAGATAGGGTTTTATGGGAATAAATATCCCATTATTTGAAGACTGTTTTTATTCTGTAGTGATCGGAGAATGCTAAACCAAACCAATCCACACATACATTTGATTCCCTATCTATTTCTTCCCTTCTCACTTCTTTACAAAACTTTATTCTGGATTTATGGTGGCAACATTGACATACAAATCCATCACAGCATGCTACTGGGGTCCAAGTACCTGTAAGTAGGAGTTTGAGTAGTAAATATCTTGCCAACACAGCTTTGAGAAAAAGAGCTTTCTCTCCCCTACAGGCAGGTAATGACAGGCACTGGTTATGATGCAGACAGCAAAGTTTGCGGAGAATAGCAGCAAACAAAATAGCTTTTAGGCCCAAATTCCTTCATCACTTGCATATGACTTATGTTTTCTAGGAGTACCTGAAAAGAAAACAACCAGTGGATGGAAATTAAGTTCGGAGTTACCTGAGGTTTGACTTCCAGAGCTCATCAGTCAGCACAGCTCTGTATGAGCAGAGAATCCCTGACCAATGTTTCGGCTGTGACTGGCCATCCTGAACTTGTAACAAGGTTTAATGAAAGCTCATGCCCTCCTCCCTTGAAAAGACTTTCAGATTCTGCTTTTCAGATCGTAAATTTCATATGCAAGCCATCATTAGACTACAATTTCTCCCCTTTATTGGTTCACCTTATAAGACAAAAGAGGATCATACAGCAGAACCACTGAGGTCACTCAGTCGCCCACCAATCAATTTTGAGTGTTACACCATATACTCCTCATGCCATCGTAAACCTTTTATGCCTATGTCCCACCTCAGCTTCAGATCACACACTGTGGACTTTGTTCTTTGATCATTTGCAGTTCCTGGGAGGAACCTTCCCTTCTCAGCCCAATACCACCATCAAGAAGGATCAAAACTTCATCTAGAGATCGTACTGCAATTCTGTGAGGCTTTCGTCTTCTGTTTTTTTGCCACAATGAGCTTAATCCTCACGTTGGAGCACAGAACCTGTCTTTTCTGATGGAGCAAAACAATGGGAGATTGTTAAATGATTCTGTCATTGACTAACTGCACATGCACAGGGGAATTATAAGCAGTCATTAAGATGCCAAAACAGGAAAAAAGTATCATGAAGAATTCACACTGGGTTGTCTGGATTTTTTTTACATAGGATTTGAAATAGATCTTAATGCTTATTCCCAGTTCGGGATACCACTGTACTGCAGAGAATACCTGTTTTTTTCCTGCATGGACTTTCTACTTCTTCTGTGATTCTGTCTGATTTTTTTTTTTTTTTTCTGTTAAGCCATGTCAGCTAAGGTCAGTGCTTTGATAAGAGATCTTGAGGGGGGAAGGAGGAGGTGGTCACAGGACAACTAGGTACATACGAATGACTGATCATAGCATGTTTTCTTTCTTCCTTAGTCCTGAAGCAACACCCAAGAGCATTACTCAGTCAAACACTTTACTAAGATCTTATGTTGTTAAAGACCCTTATAACATACCTCAAGTTCTTGAACACTTGCAATATTCCACCCAGAGCTGTTATAATCATCTGGCATAACAATTCTGTGCAGCATCTTTGCAGGATGTTTTAATCCTGTTTTTTACCTGAAATTGTGTAATGTTGCTAGACACTATTACAAATTGTCTGTACTCTTTAACTGCTGTATTTCAGCAACTACAGAAATGATCTCTCTGGAGCTGTTGCAGGAGGAGTACTGTATTTATCATATTCAGCTAACTCTACCTCCCTTCTAAGCCATGATACTTAAGTGCCTCACTACCTTTGGTGCATTTCTCCCTTCATACTACTGCTGTGATTAGAGAGCTGTTATTATGCAGATGTACAGACTGGGACCTGAGATACAGAAGATAATGAATTATCTGTAGCCACACAGATAGGGAGCTTGAATCAATATTTTTAGTTCCCAGCAAAGCACCTCAACAACTCTTCAATGATTCAGTAATGGTCAACTAAGGGTTTTAAAATTATGTTGACAGTTAGAGCACTTGCATTCTGTTTTCGGCTGCAGGGGACCTGGAGATCTCTGCTGCATTTATTTCTGTGTGAAACAACCTATCATGTCATGTGTTCTGAAGAGTTGTTACTTCTTTCCAAAATTGTTCAGGATGTCTAGTGTTTGCAATTATGACTGCCATTAACTGGTTACTCCTGGGATGGGGCAGAAACAAGTAATAGTATTGTAAGCTTACTCAGAGAAGCTCAGACTCAGAATGGACAGATCAGTTTAGTTGACTGCACTGCTTGCACTGGATTTGATGCCCAAATTTCAGAGAAGAACAAGCAGCAGCAAACTTACTGCTAGAAGGCCCTAACTCAGGTCACTGATGATGAGACAAGAGAGTGAGAGAGTAGGCAGTCTGAATTCTTTCTCCAGCATCTGGATTTTAGATATCACTAAGGTAGGGCTGAAGGAAAGAAAAGAAAAGTTTGGCAGGGAAATAACTTGTGCTGGAAGTAGTGGTATTTCAGCGTCCCAGTCCAACTGGCTTTGAGCTGACAACCTTTGAGAATTGCCTTACATGACTATACAATACAGTGGTCTGAAAGCCAGATTATTTTGTTGGCAACATTCAGATTGCAGTCTGCATCCACTGCACACACGACCTATTTCCACATCAGGTGTCCAAGTCTTCATACATGAATACTAGCCCTAACAAGTACATTTAGGCTAAGTCGCGGACTGAATATATGAGCATAAGGGTGCTGTGACACACACTTTCCAACAAGGCTGCTCTCCTTGCTTCCAACACAACTAGTCTCAGGCCACAGCTGAGCCCAAGCTGTGCAGTGGAGCATAGCAGACTAGATTTGTTAGGCCAGGAGCATTGTACCGTCCCTTTGCCATGCTGCCTTTAAGTCCCTTGTGTTGAACATGCCTCTGTCTCCATCACAATGGAACAGAAATGAAATGAACGCATTGATCCCGAACAGATTTACATAATTTGTTTTAGACATAGTATGTCATCTCCAGATGAAGGCAATAATGTAGAGAATACATCATCTGTTCTTCTTCCCCAGACAAAAGACAGAGACAAGCTAGAAAGATACAAAAGGAAGAGCAGACAGAGCAAAGCGGGCCATACAAGCAAAACAGACTGTTATCTGATAGTCTCTTCATAATTCTGAAAGCAAGCATCTACTGCAGGCTTCTGGCTCAAGCTGGATACCTGCTAAGAGTGGGCATGTTGAATTATTCATGCTTTTGGTTATAAATAATGCACTGCCTGCATATATCTAATTCAAATAAACCCATAAAGCGCAGTGGATTATTAGTCACTGCATGCTGCCTAAAAGTAACAGATCATCTAGCCAAAGTCTCTTGGCTATTACCTGCCCTCAGCAAGGCTCTTCTAGAGGATAACATTTTAAAGAAATTTTCTCTGCTGTTTTTGTTGATACAGTGATAATATTTTGTATGTAAGAGCTTAAGGGATTCAAATAGGAGTGCTGCACTGTACTAGGACGCTGTCTGCTTGGAATTGTTCCTGCATAATTTTCCCGTATGATCATCCCATAATGACAGCACTCCTCTCACTATCAAGGAGACTGCACATCCCATACTGCAGACAGAGTGAAAGAGTTGGTAACCCTACCAAGGAAGGAAGTTGTACCTCAGGACAGTTGTTCTTAGGTATTAAACAACAAAAATAAATCATGCACTCAAACCTTAGGTCCCATGCTTCAATAAAAACCAAACTATATCCCTTGCTTCTCTGTATTTGTATTTTGTACATTAATACTCACCTCCTGGATCTTCGTTGCGACTAGCAAATGTAATGGGGTAGTACTGGCCCAACAACCCTCCTGTCCTCAAGTCTCAATGTAGGCTAGATTCAAGGGAAGCTAGAGTGATTTTTATTTTGCAGCATCCCACAAGGAATCTAAGGAGGATTTGTACTTCTGAGATAACAAAGACTTTGTAGGCTAAGTGCCAGCCTCTCCAGGAGGGGTCTTTAAATTCTGACTGACAAAAATCTCCTGCCTTACCTGAGTTCCCTTTGCGGGATCCTGAGAAGTGCTGTCTATCTGAGGTTATGAATGCCCAATATAAACTCATGTTATACTGAATGTAACTTCTGGGATGGACAATTTCAGGTTTCAGAATTGCACATTGCCTCTGCCCTCCCGCCAAATCCACACTCCCAGTTCTAATATGACAATGCTCGACTACAACACATTTTCACAGAGCACCCAAAACGCAGGCCATTTTCACCCCTACTTTTAAAAGGATGGAGCAAGTGCACATCTCCAACTAGTGAACCAGGGCTTGACAATAATAGATCTAGCTCTTGGTTTCCAAATAATGAATGCTGAAGGTGTCACCTGGTGTTTTTCCTATCAATCAGAAGAGTAATATTCTGATGAAATCAAAATTCTGGTTTTACTGAAATCAAATATGTTTAGACAAAAATCCCCGATATTTCCTCCCTCCCACAATTGATTTTTTTCATTTCAGCTTAAAAAAAAAAGTGGGGGGAGCAAAGTGGGGGGAAATGCCATTTTAGCTTACGTTGTCACCATTTTTCTTTTACCTAATGATTTCAGCACAGAATAGGACATAAAACATTTCAGAAGTCATGTCTTTTTAAGCATTACTGACATGGTGATTACCCAGCAGCTTAAATATTCTTCTCTTAATCCATAAGGGTAAGTGCTGTTTAGCGTTGAAAATCTTTTTATATTTAACATTCATGCATTCCCTGTTTATAAGATTAGAAATTAGATTTGTGCAGCTGCCACAAAGAGAGAAAATGGTATCCTGGGCTGCATTAAGAAAAGCATTGCCAGCAGGCTGAGGAGGGTGATACCCTCTCTGCTTAGCACTAATGAGGCCTCGTCTGGAGTGCTGTCTCTAGTTCTGGGTGCCCCAACACAAGACATGGACTTCCTGGGGTGAGTCCAGCAAAGGGCCACTAAGATGGTAAAGGGACTGGAGCACGTCATGCAAGGCAAGGCTGAGAGAGCTGGGAATCTTTGATCTGAAGAAGAGAAGGTTCGGTGCGGGGGGGTGGATCTCATCAATGTGTATAAACGCCCAATGGGAGGCCTTAAAAAAGATGCAGCCAGACTTGTCTCCGTGGTGCTATGTGAGAGGACAGGAGGCAATGGGCACAAATTGAAGCACAGGAAATTTCATGTGAACACAGAACAATTTTTTTACTGCAAAGGTGGTAAAAAACTGAAACAGACTGTCCAGAGAGGTTGTAAAGTCTCCATCCTTGGAGACGTTAATAACCTGACTGCACACTGTCCTGGGCAGCCTGCTCCAGCTGACTCTGCTTGAGTGGGGGAGGTTGGACTAGACAGTCTCAAGAAGTTTGTTCCAACCTCAACTATTCTGTGAAAAGAGAATAGTTAATAAATACCCAAGGTGAGTAAAGCTGGTCTTTGGCCATCAAAGATAAACCCATCTAACGCTGAATTTGGGATTTAGAAGTTTAAAGGAAAACCTCAGCTTTCAATTTAAAACAAACGAAACAATCAACACAAAACAAAGAAATAAAAAAATCCCCCACAAAACAAACTCCCAAAACAGAAAACCCCATCAAACCCCCCACAAAACAAACAAACAAAACCACAAACCCAACAATTGTTTGTAAAGTTTACCTATAAAATGAAAGCTAAGGAAAGCTAGTAGCCAGGTTGTTTATTTCCTGTTCTCCACAGCATTGCAGTTAACGCCTCTAGAGGGTTCCCAAGGCTGCTTCTGGGGACAGGCAGAAGCCCCTTTTATCAGAGACGGTCCAAATAGATTTGTAGCTAGAAGGACAGGACCAGCCAACTCCCCCCACCCCTCCCCCCCAATATCAGTTGAACAGGATTCTTGCCTCTGCAGCTTGACTTTCAGCCATGATTTCACCTATGTTACAGGCCACACAACCTACCTCAAGAGGCCTGGAGACCTATTCCCAACAGAAAGTTCAGCATTAATTTTTGAAACAGCTTCTCCATTTGCCAAGAAACAGCAATGCCCCTCCCCACTCTTGTGGCAAATTAGAGACATGGAACAGTCAATGTACATACAACCACTATGTTCATTAGCACTGAATACTCTGCATCCACAGCAATCTGATACTTGGAGACTCAGTGGCATCAAAAACATCAGGGATCAATTTTTCCCTGAAGAAAAAGGATGAGGCAAACCTTATCAGCAGACAGTGGATTAATTTCTTATTGAACCACCATTAGCTATGTCTGCTCCTTTTGTTACAGCCCTGAGAATTCTCAGCTGGCCTTTATCAGCACACCATGGACCAGTGTTTGAGAGACAGAGGGGAGAAATATCTTGTTTTGTGGGCCTCCCAAAAGGCTAAGATCTGCCTTAGAAGGCAACACTGTCTAGAAAGTGGCATTACGGTGCAGAATTCTACTGAAGACATTTCTGTCCTCCACAAAAACCCAAATAGTACGGAAGTAAAGCCATATAGCTTAATGGAGTGGGCGGGGGTGGGGTGGCATGTGGAAATCAGTGCAGGCTTTAGGAATAAAAATATCCTCCAATAAGTTCAGAAATAGAAAAAAAGCCACCCCAATAACCAGTATCAAATGTGTGATGGTAGAAAGGAGTACTGAAAATCAGGGATGAATGGAATTATATTGTCACGTGAACCCCTCCCACTCCAACAATGCGCATAAGTACATTTAAAATTACACAACAGATTAGGCATTGCAGAATAGAACAATGTTCCATAGCCAATGCACCAAAAGAAATTACTCAAATGGAGAAAGATGTGGCAAAGGAATAATTACAGAGTACAGCCTTACCTCTGTTGTGGCAAGGATTTGAAGGGAGAAAATCGTGCAGTTATTGTTTGCTTCATAGCTGGACATTTGTTTGACATCCATTGCCTATGGATGCATGATACTTCAAAAGTGAACCAAAAGTGAAAGAAAAGCTCTCATCATGACATGTAGTTGTTATCTCGCTTACTTGTCACCTAATTATTTTTTCTTGATAGCTTTCACATGTGGAGTTGTTCTCATCTTTCCCTTCCATGTTCTCAGAGACAAAAGCTAAACCACTCAGGATGCTAACAGAAGTTGCAGATTGCTTCGTGTTGCTTCCCAGCAATCCCAACATACAGATTTCTGGCTCTGGTACACTACTAACCTTTCATACGTTTTCCAACTCCCATCTGCTAATAGGAATTTCAACATTTGCACATGCCTGCTCCATCTACTTTCTTTAAAATAAAAATTAATCACATAGAGTTTAGAATTAAACAGTACAGTTGGTAGTTATGGATTCACTCCAGACACAACGATCAAAAAGATCTCCAAAGATTTATATTGATTCTGCAAAACTTTGAGATCTGTCTAGGATAGCGTGTCTGCCCTGAAAGATGTGTGCTTTTTTGCAAGCAAACAAACAGACACCTACCCACAGCAGCCCAGTGCTTTCAGCGTGACATTTGTCTGGGAAAGAAACATAAGCACTGAATAAGGATAATAGAGTTTATCCGCATGTTAGACTGGAGTACTAACCAGTTCACTCACTCTCAGTCACATCACACAGTTTTCTCTTCTTGATGAAGTCATGCAGACTCTTACTCAATCAGGTCAAGAGCTAGGAGGTGTCAGGAGGGAAAGCCATGCACAATTTGGAAGATATTTCCAAGAAGAGATATACCACATGCACTGCATATGGGTAACATCAAGTCTGCAGGAGAGCAGGTGGCACACCGAGAAAAGAGCCGACAGTGAATTTGAGTGAGAAGGAAAAGAAAAACTTGCCTGAGGCAAGATCATCATACCATCCTGCCGAAAACATTCTGTAGTCTCCAAAGTATTCCTCTCTGTATCCTAAGAGCAGCCAGTTCACAGGTGACACCATTTTCAGAAATCTACTTTATAAGAGATGAAAGTCTTCTCCAGGGCTATTATGTGGGGAACTTGGAAGAAAAGGTTTCCTGCTGGACTCCTTCCACAGCCCTCCTAGACTCCAGTACCTTTTATACATCGCTATTCTGTTTTTCCTCTCACCATCATATTTGACAGTAGTACATATGCCTGTGAAAGGTTTAGGCATAAATGGACACATGGATCCCCAGATCAACAAATTCCTCTGGATCCAATTTATATAGATTAATAACATTTAATCATCTCAACACCATAAANCCCCGAACTAAAAACCAAACAACCCAGAGAATTTGAAAGCTTTCAAATTTCCTTATTGGAAACCTACCCTGTTAATTCCATAACTTGCTAGCATACACAATCTATGTTCTCATTTCCCCAGAGGATTTCAGCACACTACAGTGAACTCAGCCAGCTTCCACGGTGTGAAATGTTCCTCTTATAAAATGCTCTTCTGTTACCTTCAGTTTTTCATAAATGTCTGAGTTTCTGCAAACCAAGGATTATCATTAGCATCTTGATCACCAGGATACTTGTGGGTGACCATTAGATAGCAGAAGTAACCATCTCCAAAAGCAGCAAACAGGTGTCCTAGCCACTACTTCTACCCACCATCAATACTACCTCCCTTCACCTTCAACAAAAACCCAACCCAACACAAACAATACTCCACCTCAAAAGAAATCTTGCTAAAAGAAGGTATTGATCTTTTCCTCCCTTTCCTTTTGTCCCACGTTTTCTCCCCTTAGTACAAATGGAGTTAGTTTACCCTATTCTTCACCCAGACTGTGAATATTAATAATACAGAATAAGATTCTCAATTGCCTGAAGCAATTTTATTTTCCACTAGCTGCCCACTAAATAGCAGTTAGGAGCTATTCCAGCAAATGGAGTGCTCCATGGCCTAGGGGGACAACACACCACATTCTCCTTCACAGTCACTGCTTTAGTTCCCCTGCAGATTATCTAAATTATCCATAATACTGCCTTCTCCATTATAGCTATATGAACAGCAAGGACTGTATGAAATGTTAACATTTCTACAATGCATCACTAACCCCATCATCAGCTCAAGATATTCATTAATATTTAGAATATTCAAAAGCAGAAGTTGGATAAATTGTTGATCCACTATAATCCTATTTCTGAGAAAAAAATCCCATGTTTCCACAAATAAATCAACATAGAATTGAGGATGTTTTTGCTGTATGAGACCTCTTCAGCAAAATATGGAACACAATACCCAATTTCAAATGTTTTCAACTGTGACAACTTGTCTCTTCCTAACATTAAAGCAAAAGTCAATCTTTTCTGATTAAATTGTGTCTTTTCCTAGGACATATCTATTTGATATAGATGGAGTTTGAAGCCAGTACAAATTTATCTGAAGCACAAAACTCCAAAACGCTGGTTTCTTCAATTTATAAAAATACCTAGGTACACATCTGGAAAAATTCTGCACAAAAGGGATGGACTTCATCTGAACTGTAAGGGGACCACGCTGCTAGTACGATAAACAAAGACTGTGAGTGAACTTTGAAACTGATGAGTGAGAAAAAGCCAAATGAGTGCAGAAGAACACACAATTTGGAATAGTGTTTCTTAGTATGCACATATGAAAATTCTTTACCTTACATAAATGATAGGTCAGAGGATGAAAATCAAATCAGAAACAGAAAGCAATTTCCACTAGGTAGAATTAGAAGGCAACTACAAAAATACAACCTTGTTAGATCTTAGATGTATCAGACATGGATACCAGCACAAGTGCTGTAGACGGAAGTCTTTTCTTTCAAATTATTGGAAGTATTTGAAAAAATCAGCAAGAACAGCAGAACAGTTGATATAACCAAAATGTGTCTTTTACAGACTCCCTCACCAAAGGCTTTTAAAAAGACTAAGCAGCAGTCAAGTAAGTGGGTAGGTCCAGGAATGAGTATGCAATTGGCTAGAAGATGGAAGGTGGAGGAGGCAGCATATGGATAATTGGTTAGTACTTGCAGTGGAGGGAAGTACTTAGTGGAATCTATTGGGTTTGTGCTGTTCATTTTGTTCATTCATAACCTTGAAAAAGGTGTGAGTGGTAAGGCAAGGAGGTGTGCCAGTGATACAAAGTACATTCAGAGGAGTAAGGACGAGATCGGACTGTGAAACCTGAAGGACCTCGCAAAACTGTTCAATAAAATGGCAGGTGAAACCCAATAGAAATAAGTGCAAAGCGATGCACACAAGGAAGAAGAATCCTAGCTTTAACATGAAATGATGGCTCTCAGCTGGCCATTACTAGAGCAAGAATTGGAGGTCACAATAGTTGGTTCCACAGAGTAACAAGCCAGTGCTCAAAAGAAGTGAAAAAACTAAGGAAACATTTCAAATTAGGAAAAGAAGGAAGAACAGAACAGGTCACTATGCCACTGTTTCAACTGATAGTTCTCCTTAGTGAACATATATAAGTTCACTAAGGTGAACTATCATGTCATATCATGTATATATATATATATATATGAACAGTGTGCGCATTACTGAACCCCTTCGCTTGAAAATCGTCCATTATTAGAAAAACAAAAACATTCATAAGAGGGCAACAGGGATAGTCAAGAGCATGGAGTACTTTCCTTATGAAGGACAACAGGTAGGCAAAACATTGCAGCCTGTGGCAGGTCTTTAGGTGAGATATAACAGATGTGCAAAATCATGAGCAACACGGAAAGGAATTTTCAAGGAAGTTCAGTACATGAAACTCGAGGGGACCATGTTCAAAATAACCAGGAAGGCACAGCGTAGATAACCCTGGAATACCTTGCTGAAGGCAGTTGTGGATACAAAATTGTTTACATGGGTTCAAGGAAAGAAGGGACAAATGCTTAGGGGTGAGATCCATTGGGTGTTACCAGACAGACAAACCACAACGGAACTGGGAAATCCTCTGAACTGAAAAGAACAGGAGGTTTGGAGAGCATGCACACATGTGTGTTAAGTCTTGTACATGCCTGCCCCATTTTTACTCTTCCTGAGGTATTTTTATATGGCCACTGTTCATTTTTGTTGTTTTAGTGATTAACTGTTCCACTTCAGAAAACGGCTTTTAAACACCCTTGACATGCGGAAAGTGGACTCTACAATCTGTAAGATTGTAAAGTAGGTATGTTTATTCAGCGCTGGGCAACACGGGGGGTAGTCCCACCAAAATTGTGTGCGCCTGACACGGTGACTTACTTCAAATTTATACAGTTGTTACATATACATGTGATTTCCTAATACACCTATACATACGCATGACCTATCCCTGCGTTGTATTAAAATTAGTTCCAAGAAGTCATTTTCATAAGTTCCTCCCAACTGCGCTTGCGCAGTACCTTTTGGTAGTGGTCGCTGGGGTCATGGAGGATGAATGCCAGTGACTCCTCTTCGTCACTGATAGTAACCCCTTGTTCTTGCACAGCCTTAGTTGTTCCTTGGTTCTTATCCAAACCTCAGGGGCAGTTTTAGCTGGTTCTTAAGGCCAGTCTCTAGTTCTTAACAAGAATTACTCCCAGTCCTTATCAGGGACTGTCTTTTGTGAGGAGTCACAGAATTTACTGCTTTCATTAGTTTGCACACACCGTTAAGCAGCACCTTCTCTACTAGGATTCTTTTAACCCCTTCTCTCACCCTGATCCCAACATAAACGCATCCTCTCCCTCTGCTTTGTACTGCTTCCTGCAGGGGAAGTGAAAGCCTGATTTCCTCCCCCATGCACTTCAATAATCTATGCTTTCAATCTAGGCTTCCACTGAAACAAAAAAAGTAAGTTTCCATACTTCCAGTGTCATTTCCTTTAAAATGAACACCAGCCTTACATAACTCCCCATCCCCAAGACAAAACAAAATTATTTTTGTAAGTATTTTCATATTTATGTTACAAATATGCACTCTCAATGGGGCCTTTTTCCCCCACCCCCCCCAAAGTATCAGTTCTGCTCTCCAACATTATAATTCCATCAAAGCAAGTAGTTAAAATAAAATTAATGAAATGGAGAAAGCTTAGCCCATACTATGCATGAATTACTTCATCCAGCACAGTGAATTTGTAGTGCAGCCCTACAGTTTAATAGCAAACAGAACCACTACACAGTTTATAAAGAAGGAATTANGTTTATAAAGAAGGAATTAGAGGAAGCAGAACAGTTGCCTAAGCTGAAATTTGGCTGCAAACACTACAAATAAAGACCCTTGCTCTTGGGAAAACAGCAATAATGTTCTTTACCTGTTCAAGACATTGACACTGCCAGGGTAGCTCAGTCAATCGTGTTGGATCACATTTTTGTATGTATAAAAAAAGAAAAGAATTACAAGTATTTCTATATATGAATTTTATACAGATATATAAAAATAATTTATTTTTTTAAAAAAAAAAAGCTTTTCCTGTTACTTAAAAACTGATGATAAAGAGGAAGGAAGAAAAGTGAAAAGAAAGATCTCCACGGAGAGGAAGGATACCATAACCTTTGAAAATTTGCTAAGGCTTAAGATTTGTCTACTCAGACACTGCTTTCTACCTCCATTTAATTAGATTTTGATTTTCTTTTTACATCCTTTTCCTCTAAAGATTCTGAGGAGTATTTATTTCAATATCAATTGATTTGAAGGAACAGTCCCAAGTCAGAATTAAGCAGCTTATGGAAGTTTGTCTTGTTCCTGGTTAAACATTCCTGTTCAGCAGCTGAGCAAGCTGCTTGCAGTAATCGAATCCAGCTGAAATAATAGTATTGTGCTTGTGAGCCCAGACTTGGCCTGGCTAAGGGGAATTTCTCAAATGGCTCTCATCAATGTCAGAGATTTAGAGAAAGCCTTCCCAAATAATCAAGCAGAGGCAGAGAAACAAAGTAAGAGCTCAATCTCTTCCCTCCAGTGTGCCTTTGATCAAAACAATATCAATTTTTTATGTTTCATATACACCACATAACATAAACAGTTAATCTTCTGCTTATGTTGTAATATGCAATTAGGTTCACAAACAAATATGGTCTTTACATTCTGTATACAAAATGCCAATATTCTGTAAAGAGAACTTCAAATTGGCAGTTTTTACTTTCAGGTGTAAGTTCAGAGAACTTAGCAAACCAGAAATAAAGATGCTTAATAATAATAATAATAATAATAATAAAACCCCAAAACAGTGGATATTTTTGAGGGGTTTGTTGTAAATTATTTGCAAGAGCCAGAGGAAGACAGAGAACTCAGAAATCCCAGAAACTTAGCCTCATGCTTTGGCTTTTCATCTCTTGTATTTTTACTTACAGCTGACAAAGAATAGTAGGAAAAAAGCATAAGACTATAAATTTCAATAACATTACTTATTAAATGAAATTAGGGGCTGGTCAATAATAACTGTAAAAAAAAAAAAACACAGAAAAAAAAATGCCTCAGTAACACTTGTGATCTCTTACATGCTGCTTTTGTGATTCCTGTGAGTCAGTTTGCACAAGACCTGCAGCATCAGGCTGCTATCAGTACCCCTTCAAACTGGAAACGGCTGCTCAGATTAGGAAATACGCAGCATATCTCAGAGTCTGTAAGAGTGGACTTCACAAGACATATTTTATAATCCACTCCATTATATGTACACTAAATATGCCACAGAAAGCTACTTTTAACGCACCTGCCTATTAGCAGAAATGCAATAAAACACATTCTGTGCACCCATGCAGACAGAATATTTTCTTATCGAGGGAGAAACAAAATCTTTGCTCTATGGAGAGCAAAATTAGAAGGCAGCATTCCACAAATGCTGCTCAGAAGCATTATTTTTACAGCCCTGGCAGGCACCCTACTGGGATGCTTACCAGACTTCAGCAGGAATCTCCATTCTCTGGAGCCCTAACTGTGAGGAATAACCAGATTCCAATGGTATCTCACAAGGTCTGCACTTCTAATCATGCTTTTTGGGATTCAGATACTCTCACTCTTTCCTGAAAACTAGGACTCTAACAGTCGGACAGCCCACGTCCACATAACAGCGCTATTCCTCCAGAGACTTTTCAGGAGCAACTGCATACTCCCCAGATTCTGGATTTTGAGGCTTAGAGTCTCACCGATTAAAAAAATGATGCAACAGCTAAAGTGAGACTTGGAGAATATTCTCAATGGGACTTCCAAAATAAATCATGCTTCACACACGGACACCACAGACGATATAATCAGAGCTGTGAAAATAAACAGCCAAACATAATTGCCTTTCAGTGTCTTTATCTATTTTAGTCAGCTCTTTCATTCCTTTAGGTCCTCTCTCATTTTCCTGTGCAAGCCTCCTCATTTCTCTTAAATCCCTATTATTGAAGTTCCCCTTCTGTGAAGTTTCAGCTCCACTTAGTGACATTTTCTCCCACCCGCAGCACAAGCCAGTCAGTATTTTTGTTTGGCTGCAGCCCACCTAAAATCCTAACTATTTCCCATAGGCTGCAGCTGACTTGCTAGTCAAGGACAGGAAAGCAGACTCTGCATTTCAAGCTAGCACCATACAATCCAGCAGGGAGAAATGTCCAGACAGAATCCAGGATACAGTGTCATTTATAAATCAAATCAACATTCACAACCACAAGTGGAGTTTGCAGACTGATATATAGCCATACAGTGTTTCAGCCTAATTTCTTAACCACCCATCTGAGACGTACAAACTGACCTTTAAACAATTCCAAAAATAGGGCAGGATAAATCCCGTATCTGTCACATTAAAAGCACTGTGCAAAGAAAACCATTTACAACACATAAGAGGTTATTTCCTTGATCTTTTGAAAATTAGAGAGCATCACATATTCCTCCTTACTTCATACTTTCTTCTGAACTATATTTAGAAGTGCATAGTTCTAAGCACAAACATTGATTATTTAAAGACTGTTCCCACTGTTGCCTATACTAGCCTTTCCTGGGACCACAGCAGACTTGGGAGAACCATCTGGCAGGGTGCCAGAAATAACTGCCAGGAAAACCACCATTGTAATACATAAGATCTTCAACCAGATTCCTCCTTAGCCAATTTTCTCTTCAACTTAAGCTGTACCTTCACCGTCCTGTGGAATCATGGACTTTTGCTGTTGACTTAGAAACAGCTTCTGCTCAGAAGACCTTGAATCACCACTACTCACTGGGGACTTCATTTATTTACTTTTAAATTATTCTGTGTTGGGGTAGATAGCAAAAGTGAAATGAAAAATATGGTCTTTGGCAGAGAACCATGATCTTGAAGTAATGCTTACATAGATTTATATAATATAAGTTACTGATAGATATAGATTAAAAAATCCAGCATCTTAGCTGGAGGTGATTGCAGGCATAGTTTTTTTTGTTTTTCTAAAAAGTGAAAATAATTAGTGAATGCAGGCTGTATTTGTACCTTGCATACCTGACAACAAGTTCTTGTCGTCAACCCTCCTTCTCTTTTACTCAAAACCACTCGTTAAGCCACTCATTCTCTTATCTCAGACTGCAATTTCTTCAGGCTGGGAACATTCCTTTATTTTAGAGCTTGTAGGTGATTACCTATTGGTACAATACAAGCAGATAACAAGAGCATTCAGTCTCCCATTAGACTAGTCACACACAAATCTTTTTTCAGGGGAAAAATGTAGGCATTTTTAGCTAATGTTGGATCATTTCATATACAGTGCAACTATCAGGTATGTCCTATATTAAGGGTAATCATAATGTATTTATTGAGGAATATTCTACAATTTATAACATCTGCAGGATAATAATCCAGTTGGGGAACATTTTATGGAGCAATTTTCTGGGTGAAACTATAATTTTTCTGACCACATGAGAGGCAACAGGCAGCTCTCGGTACAAAATCACTCTGAATTACCCATAGCCTGTATGCTCTAAATAGGATTTCTGCTCAGTCATACTAGGTGGGCAAAAGAAGGTAATGAAGAAACAACTCAGTTTTAGGTTCTCACACTGGCTCACCTAGGCTTTCTTCATCTGCAGCTCAAAAAGGGAGAAAAAAAAAAGACCTTGTTAATATTCCTCTTTCCTGCTCCAGAGTGAAAAGTTGATTTCCCTGAGCACCAGAGAAGCACAGTGTAAAACCGGTTTTTTCTGTTGTGATCAAAGCTGACTAGGGAATAAGCTACACATGTGCCCATCTCTGCTGCTGAGGCATCACCTCTCCCCTTTGCTGTTCCTAGGAGTCTGGCAACACCTGCTTGCCCACTAAGTGAAAGCCATTGCACTTTTAACCTCTGTAGAGCTGACCACAGCACAATACTGTTCAACCAGGCTGAGCTGGACACAGGCTTCATAACAACTTTACTGTGTCTGGTCTCAGCCCCTGGGCTGAGACCCCATGGGACTTGCAGTCCAATGTGTCACGGTGAGGTACTCCTTTTTAGTCATAAATACATCACTGACAGGCTGTGGAGGCAACACGCTGCACCCCCAGACAGGAACATATACCCACAGACAAGATTTTTAGTCTTTTTCTTCCCTTGGAAACAAAGCTTATGCAATTAAGCTGTAAGGGGTCTTCCTCCAATGACTTTGGAACCACCTGGCTGATTTCAACCAAATTTAAAAGACAATTAGATGGCACAAATGTAATTAGGACCTAAAAATGTCATGAAAGTATTAATGCTCTGACTCACAGAAGAGCTGAAAAGTGACCTCTTATTAAGACACCAGGCAATCCGTGTAGGAGAGGAGCTTCATTAACATCCCCAGCAGTGGCTGCTCACAACCTCTTAGAGATCAAACTTAATTTACCACAGGGTATTAATCTGTAGGAAATATAGCTTCCTCAGTTCTGGGATGCCATGATCTAGGGGTTTGAAAAAAGCTTTTATTAAAAACTTCTGAGCTTCATAATCATAATAAATATGCTTTTCTATATTTAACCAGTTAGGGCCACAGTTTCTTAGGTAAACAATTGAAAAACAAAATAAACAGATGAAAAATCATCTGTTGGCTTTTGATCAATTTTTGTGTTGCTTGTGATCAATACTGTAGCTGTTCTGGCATGAAAGCTGCTGGGTAATCCCCATTGCTAGCTGTGAGAAGGAGTCAGCAGGTGCTGAGGAAACCAGTACTGCTATGCCACCTGGGTCCTGCTGAGTGTTGAAGTACCTTCCCCTACCCAGAAGGAGGTACGATGGGCTTACTTTTTTTGGAGAAGTGGTGGTTAGGGTTCTCCTTCCCCTTGAGTTTTGGCTTATGTGATACGTGGTTTGTGACTTTCTGGTGTGTAGAGACTTTTAAGAGTTGGCTCAGAAGCTCAGAGATATTTTTAATCCAGGCAAGCAGAACTATAAAGCCTGCCTATAGGTTCTGAGTGTAAGGGGGGAGTAGTAAGCAAAGTATAAACTTCAAATTAGAATTATTTGTATGTTCACTGCAAAAGTTATTTGATTTAAATTTGTGGGGCCTTTCACTTACTCTACAGGATAGTTCTTGTATTATATAGTACTTTATCTATGGTCAAGTACTTTATACAGTTAAATTATGGAAATAATAAAGCTAATGGCATACAGCTGTGGAAAGATGGTGGGAATCTACTTAATAATTCTGTGAGTAAGAAGGATGAGACCTGGGGTTTAGTAAGTGCCCTAGTGCTTCTTTTAATTTCCTAGGTTTTATAAGAAAATGAAGGGTCCTTTGAAGAGATATCTTATTTTCCTAGTTCCCTCTTTTTGCTTGTTAATTCTGAATAATTCAGGTAAAGATAAGTTACATCTATTTATCAGTATTGATGTTTACATCACCACAGTACAATGTTCACAGTGCTCTCATGGCTGAGCTTTCTGACTAACATGAGTGCAGTTTCTGCACAAGATACATCAACTAACAAAGACAGTGATATGAAGTGGTATACACAGCGTTTGTAACCAGACTGTGCTAGCATACAAGGTTACACACAGGGTGTTTGAGGAAAGAATGTGGTTGAAGTTACAAAATTTTTGTTAAAAGGAACAGCAGTAGTTACATTTAGGATTAAATATCTTAAACGATATAAGAACTTTAAAGTATGTTAGACATTCCACTTGAAGTGCCACATTTCTGTGTCTTCCTCCTCGCTTGAAACAAATTTGTTTTAGTTCAGTACAAGTTAAAAACATGGTTCTCACTGAAAACTGTTCTGCACATGTTTTCTTCGACCCTGCTTTGGGTGTTCACTGAAAGCAAGACAAAGACAGGCTGTAACAGCGCAAGTGATTATATATGGATAAAACTTGACCCTGAGTGCCATTTTCTCTGACCTCAGCCAACCAGCAATACATTTAAAAACTATTACAGGAGTTTTGCTGTTGTACACCAGTCAATTGCTGCAGATAAAGGCTGAACATCAACACTAGAGAAGCAACTAATGGTCCTAAGAGGTTTTGTCCTACTCATCCTCCTGCCTCTGTGAGATTGACTGGAGAGGAGCAGGTCAATCTAACCCTTGCACTATAAGAAAAACATTCATAAAAACATGAGTAATAAAATGCTAATAACACATTTGAGTGACAGGGCTGCTTGTTGGATAAAACCATGACAATCCTCGGATACATTATCGGAAAGCAGTGCTGGAACACTCACTGAAGATGAACAAGAACATGAACAAATGAGATAGTTGTAACTTTATGAGCTCATAAACGGAAATTCAGCTTGAATAACAAAGATTATAAATTACAAGATGTCAATAGTTAAAAATAATACACATTTAAAAGAACCTTAAAAATATTAGATGTTACTTATGGATTTGGTAGCCCATTTGGATTAAAGTTTTACTAAAAACCCACATTCTTGAAGAATGGAAAAACATAGAAATTCCTGCTTCTTTTAATAAGACTTACATGAATATTCTGTATTTTTTACAACACAGAAGTAGGGACTTGGAAGGTGGATGCATTTAAAAAAATGTTGAAATATGTTTCCAACTTCAGATGTCCTTTTTTTGCCACCCACAGGAGCAGAATGATGGCTGGAGCCCCCAGCCTCTCTAGCGCTAAGGCAACCAGCTATCCGATTGTTCCTTGCATATTGGAGGAGCTTTCCACCCAGGACTTGCTTGGAACTGAACCCCACATCTTTTTAACTCTGCACTCTGGATTTTGTTGATTGCTCATAAATTGGGTATCTTGGAAATACTGGACTCTTCTGCTTCCAACTGGCTTGTATGCCCTGGAGCTGCAGACCCTGGAAAGTTCTTCCAACGCTTTCAGGCTTCAAGTGTCAGATCTATAGAAGGGAATTTGGAAGCTGAGTCCCAGTGCATACAGTTTGTGTACAACAGGATCTCAGCAGCCTGCTAGCAATCAAGGTGCGTTTCTGTGCTAAAGACATTAGTAAAAATATTTAATTTGAAACATTTTATATCCAATAAAGATCTCAACAAAATGCTGCTGAAGATATGCTGCAATTGTATTCCTGAACTCTCCTGTCAGGACACTAAAATAAAAAGCAAAAAAAGAATGGTCTGCCTATCTCTTGATTCTTATCTGCCAACATAAAAATGGTTAAGCACTGCATCTGCTGAGCACTTCTCTATAGTACAAAATATCCAATTCTGTGGATAAAATAATTCAGATACAGAATAATTAAATGATTTTCCCAAAGTGATAACATTTCTTCAGAACTGAAAAAAAAATATCGTACACAGCTGGTCTATTCTGCTATCACAGATGAAAAAATCTTGGGGTAGAAAATTCGTCCATCTCTTCAAAAATAAAATGGACTCAGAAAAGCTTGAATAAGCTTGTAGTTCTATTCTATAACCTGCAATAAAGTCTAATGAACATAAAAATATCATTAAGGGAAAAAAGTGCTTTTACCTAATACGTCCCTAGACTGATCCACCCAATTTTGACAAAAACAATGATAGGTCAATTCTTTTAGTGTGCACCTATCATCTATAGGATTTGACTTATAGATGGTGACATCCTGAATGAGGAGTCTGCAACATATTCATCAGAGATGATGTAACAGAAGGAAATGTAGCTAGAAAAATGCACTCTGAAACTCAATATACTATACTGAGGTATTTTAACGAATTACTTTCAGACCTAAAATGCTTGGATAAAACACTGAAATTGCATCCTAGAGCTCTTTCTGGTAACCCTGAGGATTTATGAAGGGAAAGTGTTATTAGGTAGTACTGTGATATCTGAAATAAAGGTAGACTAAAATAACATATTATCTGACCACTTGAAGTACCACTGTAAAATATATAGAAACTTTTTATTGATTTCCCAAGATACAATTGTAGTTGATTGTCAAAATCAACAATAAAATCATTGATTGATAAGAAATAAATCAATGTGGTGATTATACTTCATAGATACCTAAGAATTGAACACATTTGTCTTTTTGTCTAAGTGATGACACTTTAGTTTAGATTCTATTGTTAGTTTTTCATGAATGGCAAACGGTTTACTCTCCTGTAACCATTTTAAGAAGTTCCCATTCCCTTCTTCACCCCTGTTACTTTGTGTATGGCAATTAATTGTCACTTGTATAAATGAGGGGGAGAAACCTCCACGGAGAAGGCAAGAAGTGGCTTTGGACAGGAGTAGAGCAGAGGATGGGTGGAAAAGAAGAAGCAGTTGCTAACTGAATAGAAACTACCTCTGTTGGGGTAATGCCATCTTAGGAGAATCTCAGCTGTTTGTCTCCACTTTCCTACCAAAGGTTTCTACCCCCTACCTGTGATGAATGCGAAGTCAACTGTTGTGAGGCTGGGTTTTATGAGGGGAATATAGGAAAACAATTACATATATATGTGTGTGTGTACTTTTTTCACGTCTATCACTGGTTAATCAGCCAAGGCAAAATTAAAAAAGCATTTCTAAATTAAAGAGAGCATGGGTCAGAGTGTAGCAGCATAAATATGTTTTTTCTTAACTTGCTTCATTTTTGATGCTCAGAAATAAATGTTAATTCTGTAAGCTGCCAGGAATGTAGATACTGGTATATATCCTATGCTAAAGCTTCAAGACCTGTACATCAGTGTAGACCCATGTCTCTCAGAAACATTCCCAGGTGAATCCATAGTCAGGTGAAGGGGCTAAGACAACAGACAAAACACTCTAATCAGCTTGTTGGTCAAACTGATGAAACCAGAGTGTGTGCTAAACTTTATGCAAATATTCAAGGTGAACGTAATGCTGAGAAACATCAGTCAGCCAAACATGTAAGCAAATGAATGACCTTAATCATGTGAATGTTCCCATCGGGATCAATAAGCTGGCCTGTGCTATTGCCACAAGGCATACTAGAATAAATATCCCTGCTGAAAACAGGTGATACTACAAAGAGCTCAACATAACTAAAGAAATTCAGAATTAAGCTACAGATGTGAAAAATAAGAAAGAAGAAAAATGAAAATAATAACAATCTTCTAGTTGAGACTCCGAACATTTTACAGACTTTTAAAACAGTGCTTGCGGATGATGCAAGATGAGACAGATATGAACATTCTTGACAAATCAGGGCAAACAGCACAGGCTACCAAGACACTCAAGCATTAAGATTCCAGTAGTCTGAGCAATAGCCAGGACATAAAATTCCTGTTCCTTTATTCTAAGGCCATTGAGTGATCTGAAAGCACAGTGCTCTTTTAATAAACAGGAAGTATCATAAGTTTATGCTTAGATCCTTTTCCTGTAGGTAATTCACACTCCAGAGCAAGCGATATGCTTAGGACTTCCTTGGTAGTCTAGGTCCTTCTCATGGTTTCAGCTGGGATAGTTAATTTTCTTCACTGTAGCTAGTATAGTGCTGTGTTTTAGACTGAGTATGAAAATAATGTGATAACACACTGATGTTTTAGTTGTTGCTGGGTAGCGCTTACACGAGTCAAGGACTTGCCCAGCTTCCCATGCTCTGCCAGGTGCACAAGAAG
>WEKW01033077.1:0-19570 GCA_013389905.1 Sula dactylatra
AAAGAAAAAGAAAAGGTGCTGGATTTTGCTACTTGTCTTCTTTCTGCACCATCCAAATCTCAAACACACAGAGGAAAATAAGATTCAAAAAAGTCATCGATGTACACTGGAAATTTTTTTCTGCCCACTCTACTACCTTACAAAGTCCAGAGAACACAGGGAAGAACAAGCTCTACAGAGTGTTAGCTGGGCAAGCACAGTCGACTTTCAACTGGATTATATGTAGGGTTATAGGGCAATAAATCAGAAAACAACAGACTGTAGATAATATTGACAGCATGAATGAGGAAGACAAACAGTTAAACTGTTCCTGGACATGATATTTCACCATGCCAGTTTTTGGAAGAGATAGTACAATAATTTAACAACGATTTTTTGAAGTATGATTAGTCTACATGAATTAAGATCTATAAAAAAAACCATGGTGTGTCTCAGAATTATTGTACAGATGGGATACATTATGAGGGTAATAAAATATGAAGAACCTATGTTCTTGCTGATAGAATTTACAGCGTATAAACTATGAACTGTTATAAATTAAGACATCACACAACTATAACTAAATCCTAACCCAGCATGGGAGATTTGTTTTTGAGTATAAAAGTATTTTTTGCATTGCTTTTTGGTTTGGGATTCTTTTCAGTCACTATTCAACATAGAGGAGGATGATGGAACAGACTCATCATGTAATAGAAATTTACAGAGGTAAATGTAAACTTGCAAAAATGCCTTGAAGGGAATTGCACTACAACAAAAATATATCCACGTTCAACACATAAAAAAGGTATTGAACAACAGCTTTTTTAATTGCAAACTTATATTTATAATTTAAAATATGAAATATCCTCATGTCAGAAGGGTTGTCTGAAAGTCTGTACTTCAAGCTGATAGTCCGTAAACTACACTTAAAATGGGAAAAGGTTAACCCTGTCTCCACTTTCATGACCTTCAAAAGAGATGCATCATTTGAACGTCCTAATTCGTACTCACTCAAGATACTGTCCAAAATCTAATCCTTTTTACCTTTTGTCTTTACCTCCTTGTCAGTTAATACACTGATCCATCTCATTTCTCCTTTTCCAAATCTGATAATGCCATAAATTTGCATGATTATTAGAACATTTTGAAGAAAGATATATGCAGCTAATTCTATGATTTTGAAGTACGATTCAAGCAAAAGAGACAAAATAATCCAAATAAAAATCCAGGTTTTCTTTTATCATTAATAATTGTAATACAAGCATCCGGAAACCTGGATTTCTACATCCAACTTTTTCTCCTTTAATCTTTTTGTTTAAGAGGCAATTTTTACTAGATATCATTTTAAGTACAACCAGTGAATACACTTACTGTGGTCAAGCTTTGAATACCTCTGGAACTTCCACTTCATCTTGCTCAGACTCCACTATTTAGTGTCTAAAACACTTCTTTTGTGTGGAAAAAAAATATATCCTTGTAATGAATAATCCCAGTCTTATTTATTTGGACTCATTTCTGGGCAGACATTGAAAGCTTAAAGCTGTCCGAGTCCAGTGCAGTAAACACGATGTCAAGAAGAGTTCTCATTTCCACACATCCTTGCACAGCACTTTCCACTGGTTCTTAAAACTGCAGAGCATTCGCACATGGGCAAGGCAAACTGCCTGCAGGATCTGACAGTACCTAATCAATAGACATTTTACCACTTATAGATGCTAGCATTTAGAATAGAGTCACAGAGAGTCAGGCCTGTAGTTTAACTCACACTCTTCCCAGCCAGCTCTCAATAGGTGCAAAGAATGGCTTTTTGTAACAAATTTTAATTCTCGGGTACCGCAGTGTTACATTTCAGGTACATAACATAGTGAATATTAATTACGTTCCTTCACTGCTTGAGATAAAGATGTGTTTTCCCACTAATCTTTAAAGATGGAAGCCAATGCTGTAAGCTGCTCAAAGTAAGGGCCTCAAGCAAATGACATATATAAAGAGGCTGGTGGACCCAGAACTAGAGTCATGAGCTAGACCTGCAGCCAATATCAGAAGGCATACTGGTGGACCCTGAGCTTTCAGAAAAGGGGTCACAACTTTTCACACAGAGAGACCAGGCTTGTTCCCCAGGCCACAGAATGAATTAGAGATTAGTACATCCCCCACTGTAAGAATATAATGTGCAACCTTGAATCTGTGCTTTTGGCAGCTGTATTGCTCCTGGAGATATGAAGGAAATATGACCCTCTCTTCAATGCCACTTCAGTTTTTAATCAACTGTTTTTCTGCTTCCAGTTCAAAGGACAAATATAGCCATAGTAAGAAATGCTTAAAAGTACAAGAGATGGAGTTGAAACAGCAATAAATATATACGCATCTGTCCAAACATGAAATTCTATGATTCTATGATCTGTCCAAACTGGTTGCAAAAGCATGAATTAGCAATGTGAAAATCAAGGGGAAAAAAATCTGACCAGAAGTATTTCAACAATTCTCAAGGCGGGGATGGGGGGGGTGGGGAAGCACAGTCATATCATGTGGGATGAGATGGGAAAGGTGGGGCAGTACAGAGGCACACTGCTGTCAGGAGTAGCCTCTGCTTTTCAGCTCGGCACAGCAGTAGGTGGGGAAGCACATTAGCAGTACCTCTGAATTTTTTACACTAGAGTGAATTGGTACTAATTTTCCTGACGGCTCCTGTGGTAAGCCATGATGTAATCAGGCCCTATCTTGCAGGACATTTATTTTCAAATAGTAAACTTGAACAGTTTTTCACTAGAACCCCAAACGTTCAAAGTGGTCCTGAAGAGGGGAGGACAGAAGGGTTGGCATGTCCACAGACAGGTATAAATGGGCCAGGAGTAAACACAGAGTAGTAGTTACAAGGAGTTACTTGTTACAAGTTACTACTCATCAAATTGGGCTGGTTGTGGACAGCCTTCCACTGGGACAAGATGGAGGAGTTGGGAGAGGAAAACGTATAACTACATTTAAGATGAAACTAGATAACCTTAGAGAGGAACTACATTTTATGATACTTGGGATAAGCAAGGGCCAGACTCCATGACTCAGAAGGTATTTTCCAGGCTAAGAGCTCCAAAGAGCTTGTTCCACATTTCTATATAACTGCTTGTCATTTAGACTGTTACAAGTGCATGAAAAGAATTTATTTTTCCATTCAGGAAGTTTAATCATTCTAATATACTAAGTATACAACCTCTAAAATGAAAAAAAGCCAATTGCATGGTCCTATTGCATATGAATAGTTAATTGGACAAGCAAGGTTTTAGCTCAAGAAATTAGATCCGTACTACCTCAAAATGCTCTCATCAGCAGGAGACTGCTTTATTTTAAGCAGCTTTTAAAATAAAGAAATCAATACCATCAAGAATGGGGAAAGTGGTTTACTTTTTGAGGAGAGGTTCAGTAACAAAGCTCTGCCTGACCACTGACAGAACCAGAGCAGTGATTAAACATGGCTGTACTGGTGAGCACAGATGCCTTCCAATGCTGAAAAACAGCAAGTCAGTCCTAATACTGTAGTATATGGCTGAAGTAGCACTTTATCCTCATTAACTAAATTTGATGCATGAGCATTTTACTTGAGTGTTTTTTTTTTTCTTTTCAGAAAACTGAAATGCTTCAACAATTCATTTAAAAGCCCCTGAAGTGTCAAAAAGCAGTGAAAGATTTCTTTCCCATGAAATGACTTCAACCTCCTCAACAAAACAGAACAAACTTGCTTGATCCCATCAAACTTTGCACAGGATTCAACATCATATCCTGTGGATATGACAGACCAACAAAACCAATAGCCCTGTAGTTAGGGCCCTTAATGCGGAAACAAAATCAGGAACTTAAATTTCAGATTTCCACATCTATTCTCATTCAGTTCCAGAGTTATTGTCTTGGTCTTCCTATTTCCCAATTACTTCTACATTTAATACAGCTGAATAGGTTGAACTCATGAGCTTACAACAAGCTCCCCTTGGAAGAGGAAACAGTGGCTATCCTTGTATGAAACAGAAGAACCTCAAGATCTAGCCTCTTTACATATCTAACTCCCACTTGCAAGACCACATCCCAAGACCTCTCTGTTATCAGCTGCTACTTAGACCACCTGGTAGTATGTTCTTTCTCATTCACTCTCTCCAGAAACTCTAAGCTGAGGCAAGAAGCTTCTCCATCAGGAGTTTTCACTTACTCTGACACAGTTCTGCAGTAAGTTTAGATTCTGACAAATTTGAATTTTCCAGAGAGATCTGTTTCATTAGAAAATTCCTTTCATTTCTACTTCATTTGAAAATGTGATTATTACTACTGTAAAAGCTTCCTCTTGATAACCCAGAAACATGCAATATATACAGACTCAACTCTCACTGTATTCTCAGTTCCAAACTAGAAAAAAGACATTGTGTTATGACTGTCATTCTTAAGAAAGTGAACTAACGTACAGAAAGTCATAAAATGTAAGGATCTCCTGAGGTGACAGGCTGACCACCACATTCACCCTAAGCATAATGGTTTTAAAAATTTTAAACAGGTGGTGTGAACTTAACATCTAATATGTGCCTCTTGAAGCAGTTCTTCAGAATAACAAGCAGGTAAGCAATGTTCTCTGCAAAAAAATAGCATGAAAACCTAGCAACATCCTGCATAGAAAATAACTCAGTTGAAAGTGTATACAGTAGCATCACCACAAATAAATGGAAAGGAGAAAGAAAAAGAAAAAAGAGAAGGAGACAGCTAGAAGACTGCAGGGCCAGATGTAACAATTAGAAAATAAATATGCAATTAAAGTAAAAAAAAAAAAGGAAACAGGGAAACAGCATAACAGGAATACTTCAGCTCAGTGATCATCCAACTGTTTCCATTTTACTACTCTCAGGCATATTTAGAGTTGCTCACCACAAAAGACAAAGTGTCACAAAGTGTGATTGGGCAATGGAAAAGGAATAGGAGACATGAGGGCTTTGAATTAGCCAAACTGAACTGCTATGGTAACCTACATGACAAACAAAGATTAAGACAGCAGATTAACAATCTGTTTTCTTTGCTATATTCCACAATTTAACTCATTAACTTCTAATGTCTTATTCACTACTGACCTCCAGTATACTGCCGTGACAAATTTCGTAAGATAGGACTACATTCAGTCTTACACGTTTTATTCCTGAGCATTGAAAGTATGCTTGAAGAAATGCTGCACTGTTGCCAGCTTTGTGCTGCAGTTTTGAAGAGAAGCTCTCCTAGCTGAAGTCAGTTCTTGGGAAAGTTGCTCTTTGGAAACTGATCACTGGTATTTTGGCTCTCTGACATCTGAGAAAGGAGTCTGTCTGCAATCTGTTTAACTACTAATTTTCAGACTGGTATAAACAGTGCAAATAAGTTAAAATTAAGTAAAGTCATCATGTCGTTAACTCCTCTTCCAGCTGACCTACAAAGTCCCACCATCTGCTACAACTCAGCAGAAAGAAAGCAGTGTCTTTAATTCCTTAAAAAGCATTTGCATTGCCACAAGTGGCCAGGAGATAACAGAGAAACAGCCATTTTTACAGCATTTTCTTTTTATCCTGTCTGGCTCTCTGCTTCTTTGTGGAAGCGTTATTTCAGAAACGGGTAACAACCTAGTCAGGCATCATAACTACGAATTGTGCAAGGGGCAGTCCCTATCCCAAAATGACAAACATGCGTATGTATAAAATGACTTCATAACACAGTAAAGACAGACACCCTCCAGAAGACGTCCATATAGCTCTTTCATTACAGAATATGCTGAAATAATTTATAAATCAACAAGGCATTAACAGCAGTAGTCAACACTAGTAGTAACAGCATTCAATAAAAGCACAGAAAAAGATGTAAAGAGAGCTAGTCCAATCAAAATGACACCAGAACTAAAGAAGGATGAAAGTTTAGGGTGCATTTCAGACAATATGAACAAAGATATTGCTGTTTAGTGCCACATAAAAAAAGTAGTTGTCAGACCCTTCAATGTGCAATAAAGTTCCCCAAACAAGGAGTATAGTGTGGATACAAAGGTATGCTCAGTTTTCTTCTCAAAAGCACTTACAAAATGGTAACAGAAAGCATCTATCACAAAATCATTTAACTTTTCACTGAGCATTTAAGTGTTTTAAACCTAATGTTCAGAAAGAACACACAAAACTACTTGGAAAGTTTGTCAGAAAAAAAAGCAGAAATCTGCTACGAAATGAAAAAAATGCCCATAGCTTAAGACTACACAGTATGAACTGGGAAATCCGGAATGGGAAGTCATAATTAGGGACTAGACACCCACAACGTAGTAATTGCAACTACTGGATAAAATGCAAACACCAAGTACAGTCAATATTTCTTAATAGCACAGTGAAGCTAATTAAAGTTGCCTTGAATTGGTAGGAAAATGCCAGCTTCATTTATTGGTGTATGAACAGTTCAGATTCTATTGCAAATGTGTATCATTTATACACACTATTGATGGCTCTCCAAAGATAACCAGCTTCAGGCTTCTGTGATACATCACTAACAGAGAACCTAAGTGGGAGACGGGACCTCTACATGTTGAAAACTGTGATCCTCCAACGGGTGGCTGCAAAACTTGCCTGTGGTTAAATTCTTGCCAAAGATGCACTGTTTAGCCAGCTTAGCCTTGTGTTTATTTTACTCTAATAGGATAATATAATGAGGTAACATGCTAAAAAGCTTAGGGCTACACCTGCACTACAGAAATACGATTATTTAATAACATGACACAATCATTTGGGTCTGACAGTTTTTCACAAAGCATTAATTTCTCACATATCATTCAGTCAGAGGATATTTTATTTTTATTTGAAACTTTAGAAGCCCTCTTGAACAAGTCACAACTGTTAAAAAGGGGAAAATTTAAAAGGCAAACAGGCAACATTTCAAAAGGTTAGCTATTTTTCAGAGAACATTCTTTGAATAGGCTTTTGCTAATCTATCTTTCTTTAAGTTGCACATTTACTTGCTTGGCCATTTTTTTAAATTTATTTTTTTAATTTATTTTTTTTTTATAAAATACTAGCAGAAGAATGAAAGGCTGTAAAGATAGCCTGACAAGTAAGAATTCATGACATCCATGAGGCAATAATTAGCAGCCTCTCCAAGAGACAGGAAACTAGCGAAAAGGCATCATATTTCTAGACAGCAAATCTGCCATTGTACTTACTCTACAAGATAACATTTACATTATAAGAAGAGTAGGTAGGAAGAGCTATAGCGAAAGCTTCCACCACGTCGCAACAGCAAACATCTTAAAAATCCCAACCCTGTCTACCTCTGTTACTTTTAAGGCTTTGTTTGACTTATTTTTCAGACTAATCTTTTATTCTGGGCATCTGCCATGATCTGTTTTGAAAAAAAAAAAAAAAATTGATAAAATGAGCCAAGGTAGAACATGAAAGCTTTCTCATAAGTTCTTAAAACAGTTTTAAAGTTTCTATCCTTTAAGCTATGATTTGAAATTTGACAAAAAGGTCAGAGATACTTCAGGAACATGCCATTTCCAATCGTCACTAAAATATATTCAAAATCTGACCAAGTTATAAGCATCTCAGAACGACATCATCCTCAGCATAAATGTGATGATAGCTGCTAGTTCTCCGAAGATTTACGTTTTCATTGGGTATTTGTTGGTCCTTCACGTTTGTCATATGCTAACAAAGGAGTAAGCATCATGTCCACAGAACGAAACCTACACCAGAAATACAAGTGCTAAGAATTTAAACTGGCTTGCAGGACCCATTACAATATTAGTCCAAAAAACTAAAAGAGCTGTGAAAGGTGCCTTTGCTCTTAATGCCTTCCCTAATTGCAGTAAGACGGTGTGGAAGAGAAAGAAATAAGATCCAGCGAAAAAAGTAAAGGAGGTTGTGTACAGTTATTCAATGGGGTGAGACAGAGGCCCACACTGAAGCTTGGAATATCTTGGGAGAAAGAAGAAAACAGATCTCTCGTGTTACTGAGAAAACAGACACAAGATTTGGATACACAGTTGTAAGACAGGGAAAACTAGAGGTGACCACCGGGCATGAGTAATAAAGATGATGAGAATATAATCAGAGTATGCAATCGCAAACACTTTAAGACAGCAGAGAGTTCACCATTAGCCATGTTAAATTAAATTCACTGGAGGAGATCAGAGTGAGAGAACAGGACTTCTAAATAATCTGTTTATAGCCATCCCAAGCCATGAGCAATAGATCACAGAGTGAGCAAAACTTACTGAATTATTTTCAAAAACTGTAACCTAACATCTTTAAAAAACAAAGTCTGTGGGACTGCACTTAAGCAAACAAGGAATCATGGATTTTATTCAACATAAAAAATGGTAAATTAAAGTTCAGAAGTACATGGGATTAGTCACGAAAGGAGAAAAGGAAGGATTCACGGAAAGATTTTAGTGGAAAAAAGGTTGGCAATTCTGCAAAAAAACATGCTAAAAGAGTGACCTAAGAGACTTTATAAGAACCAGACTAGGACAAAAATCAAAACAGCCAAATGAGTAACATTAAGGAACAAGCAAGCACCAGAGCTGGACGTAGCAGGGAGGAAGGACAATGAGGTGGCAGACAAACCTGGCTGGGACCAGGACAGGGTTCCAGGGGTTTTGTTGACGGCAGTTTCAGCTGAGGGAAAAGGACAACAGCCATCCTGGATTGCCTCCAGTTTGGAACTGAAGGCACATCTGATGAACTCAGAGATGAAGGAAGAATATGGGACTGGCTATGCTTCCCGTTTTGGAGTAAAGTCAAAGATGATGTATCTCGTAATTCTAGGTGGGTGAAATATAAGTAATACTTAAGGCTAGTCCAATTCCTCTGTCTTTGAAATTAATGGTTAAATCAACATTAAAATCCTGCTCTAATGAATTAAAAAGAGAAAAAAACAAAGCATAAATAAGGAAAAAAAGCAAAGTACAGACACGGAGAGAGATGCAAGAGGGGACATGAGTGACCTTACAGGTCCTTTTTTAAGTAATATACAGCATCACCATAAGTTTTTTCACACTAATTGTTAATTGTTTAGTTTCCTGACATAACTATTAGTATTTGCTTTCTGTAAGATATTTACTCACCCTAAGAAGCAAGATTGACTAGGAGAAACACAATTTTGAAGTTCTCAGCCACTAGAGTTTATACTGTGAGTTTTAAACATTTTCACCTTTGTAGGGCATGTAATGAATTATGAATAAACAGGTGTTCCTGTACTGTGGTCACCAAGACTGAAGCAGAAACATTCCCAAACCTGAGAGCAGCAGCTCTCACCTTTGTGCCATGTGGAATTCATTTGTTGATATGCTACTGTTCAAGACAGTTGTACGCTGCTTTGAAGGAGGATGCACCACTAGTTGCATACACGTACACAAGGCTTTACACCACTTCTAACATTGTTTTACAGGAGCATGTTCTGTTTAGGGGACTTACACAGAAAAATAATAACAGAGCATTTGTGGCTTACTGATAGCCCAATTCAAATTCAGATCACTGCTAAGGCAGCAACATCTTAAACTGCTGACTTCGACACACTGTTCACATGGCACTAGGGTAGGCTACTGGTTTGGGTTTGGTTTGTTGTTGTTGTTGCTGCTGCTGCTGTTGTTTTTTTCAGAAAGTCCATCCTGTTGGATATGGTCACTGAAAGATAACTAGAATAATTCTCTTACTCAAAGCATGGTATACCAGTTAACAAAAGAACCTCTTCTGCTTCTTTCCAAACTTTTAATTTTATAAAATCTGTTTATAAGTAAGAGAAACTTTTTTTAAAACAATATTGTATTCAGTACTCTAAAGAAGAAGGGATTAGCTGAATATATGGTAAAACCAGGAGAACTGAAAACATTGCCAGACTGTTTTAAACAACCTGAAAAATAAGAAATGTGTCTTTCCCAGTAAGTTTGAGTATATTTAACCATAAACACTTTTGGATGATATCTGATATTAAGTTACCTGAATAGCCTCAGTTTTATAGTCACACTCCATTTTTCAATTAATTTCAAAAAATGGTTTAAAAATATTTTAAACATTTTTCTTTTTAAAAAACATAAAGGTTGAATATTGTTAGAGGGACCATGGAATGATTTTGTAATTTAAGCTAGGTTATCTAGGAAAGCTTGCTTGGTTTAAAAATTCATTGGACAAATTTATTCTACCCATTTTCCCTTCACCAGTTCCATTAAACCATTCTTCAGAAAAGGTGAGAAAGATTTAAAGAGTTCAAAAGACTCATGTCCTCTCATACCTATGCCAATAATTTTTTGAGTATTTCTAAATCCAGCTTCAGCTTAATGTGTAGAATAGGGATGATCTTAGCTATACCAGTAAGGTATTAACTACATTAGTTAATATTTGTACATTATTTTGAAGTTAATTAGCAATGAGTAAAACCCTGATTATCTTCAGTCACATAAACCTGTACAAAGAAGTGTCAAAGATAAAATTTAATGGCAGAGATCATAAAAATAAGTTCACTGTAAAACTTAATTTGTTGTATAGTATCATACAGTAGAAAGACATCCTAATGTTGAATTCATTATCCAAGAGAAAGGGGAAGTATGTTAGGTGATGTCTACACCACAGTTCTGTAACGATATGTGAACATCACCAATAACAGCACTCTGGCCAGATAGCCCAAAGGCACAGATAACACTGTAGCTGGAACACCAGCAAATTTGCACTGACCCCTGCACTATTTTGTATCAAAAGTCTTTTCGGGGGGAAAAAAATTATCTAGCATAGGCATCCTGTTTGGATTCTGTAAAATTTTGTGACATGATGTTTTCTTTTGCTCCTTTAATTTATATTTTTGGTGAAATAGCTATTGGATTGAAATGTTGATAGTCCTATAGAGCACTTCGATTCAAAGAAAAAGGCTTAATGAAAACAACAGGTCAAGAACAGTATAGCAGACAAAGGTATAATTAAAAAGTTCAAAAATCAAGTTACGGGAGAACCTTTTAAAACTTATGCTTACCTGGATGCAAAAGTGTACACACCTGAGCTCACATAAATAGTGGGCCACTCTCATAAGGGCAATTTTCATTAAAAGGACTAACAGAACTCTCTCAGGACTGACGAGCCACTGATAAATCATGTCCCACTTGGCAAAACAGACAAAAGATAACTTTTTCAGTACTTACATCAAACGTGGGTTTGCTTTGCTGGGCACTCTGATTACATGGTTCTCTGAAGCAGTCAGTGAATGGAAGCAAAAGACCCATTGCAATAATGCGAGAACACAGTTTTTCTGCTTCTTCTTGTGGCGCATTTTCCTGCTGGCTGAAGAGCTTTTCCAGCAAAGTTCGTCCTGCCAAGGTGATGACACAGATCAATAAGAATTTCTAGCTGTCTACGGGACACGAAAATTAAGGCATTCCAGTGTGTATTGAAAATCTCAACAATTAGAAGTTAAAATATGAAATAAAAAAATTATTGGGAAAAGTACCTGATAGTAAGTCTTTAATATAAAATATTTCTATATAATAATTTGAACTGAACTGTAGCCTGTATATTCAAGAAAATATACATTGCGTTGGCTGCACTGATGAGTAGGAACAAAAACCATGACATGTTATTGAGCATCAATTTCTTATGTATTTATATTATACAATTGTCCTGATGGGAAGACCCAAGATATGACCAAGAAATGAAGTCACTTTTTTCCCCAAGGGTGTCACACAAAGTTATTATAGAATCAAGTCTCCCAACTCTTGGAATAAGCCTTTGGTTTTTAAATCAGAAAGTGTTCATAGTCTTTAAGAAAATGTGCTCTATTTCTTCAGGAAAAATCTCAGTAAAAGAATAATAACAAAACAACCCCCTGATAACTATTCGGTTTAAAATTGGTTTTAGTACAGCTCCAGAGCAGCAGAATGCTCCAAACTGTCATGGATTAGCCCCAGTCAGCAACTAAGCACCACCCAGCCGCTCACTCACTCCCCCCACCCCAGTGGGATGGGGAAGAATTGGTAGAGCAAAAGCAAGAAAATTCGTGGGTTGAGATAAGAACAGTTTAATAATCAAAGTAAAATAGTAATAGTAGTAATAGTAATGATAACAATAATAATTATGTTAATAATAATAATAATAATCATAATAAAATTCAAGAAAGGAAATAATGAGAGAGAGAAATGAAACCTAGGGAAAAGAGGGAAAAGGAAAAAAATAACCACAAGTGCTGCAACTGCTCACCACCCACTGACCGATACCACCAGTTCCCGAGCTGCAATCACTGCCTCCCCTGGCCAACTCCCTCCAGTTAATATACTGGGCATNAATTATGTTAATAATAATAATAATAATCATAATAAAATTCAAGAAAGGAAATAATGAGAGAGAGAAATGAAACCTAGGGAAAAGANCATTATTTTCATACTAAGTCCAAAACACAGCACTATACCAGCTACAGTGAAGAAAATTAACTATCCCAGCTAAAACCGTGACAGAAACCAAAATGCAGTGCCACAAGCAGCAGTTCAGAGAAGTAAAACTTTTGAAGAGTGAGAAAAGAGACCTATTCTTATTACAGGGCCAGATTTCATGATCAAAATGTTTTCTTTGTTATCTCACCACAGCATGAAACATATACTTTATGTTATAAAGTATAATATAGGAGACAATGCTAGAGGTCTTAAAGACCTTTGTGCTGTGTGCAGTTAGCCAGAAAGAGACTACAAAAATTAGTTATATATGCAGGCTGTAGTAAAATCTACATTGAAAGAATATTAAATTGCTTGATTAAACTCTAAAATGTCAGAAGATGCCAAAGTTCATATTTACAGGATATAAATAGAGATATAAATTAGATCTACTGGAAGAGAAAAGGCAGACAGAATAATAAAGTTAATTTCATGTTATAGTATGAACTAGCTGTGAATGCAATTTGTACCTAAATCAGTTTCTATAGTCTGTTTTTTCCACCCACTCACTGGAAGCCAAAGGTATTTTCCAGAAAAATAATATACTGCATTAAGAAAACATTTTAGTGTCATTTGAAGTAGTAATAACAATAACAACAACAATAATAATAATTATAATACTACTGTTTTTTACGTACAAATGCAAGATTTCTGTTTGAATGTTGATTTTATTCAAAATGTAAAATTTCCCAGGCTTTTTGAATATAATAAAAAGTTGTTTTTTTTTTTTAACATCTGGATGCAATTTAAAAAGGATATTGTCAGTGACATTTAGCCTAAAGTTTTTGTATTATTTTAACTTCATATGGCAATACAGCCTAAAATAAACATACATTAAAATGTTAGAAGTTATTTCTAAGATTGTCTTCTCCACATCTAAAGATCTGATAATTCTGAATTTTTAGTCCAAGTTTCCTAGCATTTATTAGACACAAACCAGTACATTCAAGGGGATAAGCCAGGGGATAAACTTGTAAGATACACAAGTTTTGTTAAGCTTGCTGATTAGTTTGCCTCTGTTTCTTGGTTTCACCACCTATAAGGTGATGATAACATAATCGCTTATTCAACATATCCCTCTATTTATCTGAAGATACAGTTCAGTTGTTAAATCTTCAAAGTCATTAATTAATTGAAGACATGATTTCTTACTGACTCTGATATTTAACAATTTACCCACAGTTGCAGCAGTGTACAGCAATCCCCTACATGAAGAAGACGAACAGTACAAAACCGTGGTAGTCAAGCACAAATAGGGAGATACCTGCCGACAGACATTTTTGTGATTTGTTTCAGTCATTTTTCTTTGGGGTTGTAGTTGCCAATGCTTAGTGGTGCTGTAAAAAACCACTGAAAAACCCCCTAGCTACTACCCTCTAACTGCAACAAATGGATTCTGCTAGCTATAAATACTAAGGTTAAACAATATGAGAAAGTTTTAGAAAAAAGAAGAGTACAAGACTGTCATCACACAGACACCAGAGCACCAATAGGTAGTATTTCTGGGGCTAAGCACATCATATTACCATAGTATCACCTTATATCACTGAGTAAAGTTCAACAACATGGAAAGTTGTCTAGTTAAAAGAGAGACTGCAAGTGATGAGGATGAATGGCGAAGTCAATGCTTTACATTTATCTAAAATGCACAGAAGAAAAAAATAACAAGAAAACACACCAAGAGGAAGAGTATTCTGCACACACACACACAAAATAGGACTATGCAAGAAAACTACACATTCTTCATGCTATATCAGATATTCAAATTTTATCCATGACTTCTGAATGGCAGACTTAATATATTTTTTTTTTTTGTCTGGATGTTTCAACGTTTAAAAAAATCTTGTCATGTTTAGAGAGTCTTCTCCTGGACATCCAAAAGCAGTATAGCCCCCTCCCTCTCCCGCTCTTTTGCTTTAACTTAATTAACAGGAATAATACCTGTAAATGACAAAACATGAAATAAGGCCCATTTTTTCTTATTCTACCCATTCGTTTACTAATTTTTGTAGCACTTCACGAGAGTCTTGCTCAAGATCAAATACTTTGTTCAGAATCTTAGTTGCCATTCAGCTGCAGTTTAATTGGTATAGTGGTTATTAACTATTATTGCTTAGTGATTATTAACTATTGTCTAAACATACTTTAGCATTCAGACAATAAAGAATAAGTATATATTTAAAAAAGTCATTAATGAATTTAATTTCTCTTACTGTACTCTGCATTTCTTATATCATTTGGTCCATCTGAGCCTGAAGTGTTCTCTCCAATGTATTTTCAGTCTTTGAATAAATAGGGTAGTAAAAATTATTTAATGATGTTAGCTAGTACTTTTTAACCTAAAAGAATCAATCATTTAACTCAAACTAACTCTAGGACAATTAAGCTGTCCTTTGCATCAAATATACATTGAGGCAAAAAAATATAGGTTCTCAACACAAAGAATAATCCTGTGCTGTAACACAGCTTGTGTGTTCCTTACAATTGCTATGGAGACCTGAGGACAGACACAGAAATTTGAATTACAGAAATACATTTTGCCAGTTCAGTTAACACATTTTACCAAATGCAAGCTGAAAGCAGTTCAAATTTCAGTGCATACAGAAATAGCTTCACTGCAAACAGCTGTGAAAAAAATCTCTATATCAACAATAAATGGGTTATATTTTTAAAGCACTTACTGGGCAATATATTTAGAACAGACTGTTAAGCCACTGAAATTTTGTACCTAACCAGCTAGGGCTTGTCATCAAACTGAATGGTCATTACAAGTGTCAGAACCACCCACCCCTCATCAAACATAAAAACCAGCCAAATTTATAAAAAGAACAATGCATATTTTCCTTAAAAGGGAGCAAGAAGGTAAACTCTACTAAAGGGAAGTGAGTGTGTCAATACTTGGGAATGTCACTTATTTCCTCAAGGCAACACCAAGGCAACACCACGCCATGCTGCACCACCCACGGATGGAGTCCCTGCAGCACTGTAGTTCCAGACAGGGCTAAAGCTACTCTGTATGGGAGAACAACATTTAAAAGCCACCGCTTCGTAAGGATTAGTTCCTCCCTTTTAAGGGTATCTGATATTTATCTTTCACTTACTTTCAGGTAAAAGCCAGTCATCACTACAGCAGAAGCATTCCAGCTCTGAAGTCATCTGTGGCTCAGGGAGCCCGGTGTCAAATCCTCCCCTGCCTCGCTGCCCTCTGAGCCTACCTGTGCCTGTACTGATGTCAAAGTAAGAGATATTCATTCCTCTCATCAGGAATCACATTTATGATTTTGATTCAGGGGAAGATGAAGCTTATATTTTTGTTTAGGTATAGCAAAATAACTCTTTAACACTGGACTCCACAGGCTTTTAACTACTTTGGTTTGGTTTGCCAGCACCCCATCTATCTGCACTACATATGCTTGGGCTTAATTCAAAATAAAATTACTTTGTGCCTATATGTGTGAAATTGACTATACAATATTAATCCTTGAACCTATTCCTTTAACCACAAAACCAAAATCACAGCCATATTTAATGCATAGGCTAAATTCTAGTCAACTTCAACTGCAAGATTTTAAGCTACAGTTTTTCGTCTTTGGTTTATAAATTAAATTCGGCAAGAACAGCCTTTTTTCTCAGACATTATTAATCACTTCATATTCATAACTTACATGAGGTAATACATGAACATGTTCTCAATAGAGGAAGATGGTTGCAAGTAACCTGGAATAATTAAATGACTAATGATTTCATAATTATTAAATGATCAGCTGATTTCTGTTACAGGATTTAAATGGAATGATAAAACAATTTCTCTTGGTTGTCTTTACGTGCCATGGAAATAGTAAAGAGCAAAGATCTCTCAGCACTCTTTTTTGTTCCTAAAAGGTTAAAAATGTTCCCATTTTTGATATTTTAAACAATTTTTCTTCCCAGAAATCCCAGGCCACGCAGTTTCTGGAGCCTATCCTTACCTTTCCCCTAAGTATTAGTTTGGTGGAGGACAGAAGGCATATTAAGTTTTGAATTAGAAAAGAATTGCAGTTAAGTTTCAGCCATAGATCAAATCAGTATTAAGAGGATCTTGCCAAAACCCTCCACCAAATAAGATGACTATAAAGTCATAAGTTATTTTTATAGGAGCTTAGAATGACTTATTAAATCCCAGTAAGGGACAAAAAGACTTTTCTGTTCTTACAAAGGATTACACAATTAATTAACTAAAAGAATAGGAACATGAAATTAAGTTTGGAAGTATCAGGTACTCTGGCCTTCTATGGATATTTTACAATACTTTTGCTGCCATAGCTCAGCCTAGGTCTTCTGGCTCAGCTGCCAAATTCCATGTTCTCCACCTCCATGTCATCTGCTGCTTCCTCCCATTCTCATTAAGAAGCAGCACTATGATCTTATCTCCTGTATGACATTATAGATCTTCATCTTATCACTATGACGAAGACTTGAGTAACAGTGTTCATCAAAACCACCTCTGGCAACAATTATAGGACATGTAAGCTATTCACTGCAGAATTAAAAATTTAAAAGTTCCAGTATGGCTTCCATTCATACTGTCTCCTTTTTTGAAAAATGCAGGTAACTATATTCTTGAATGATCATTTTCAACTCTAGACTTACTGCAACCATATTTACTCAAATGCAAGGTAGAAGGAGAAAGGAAGCCTACCTCACAAACATTATTTCATATAATAATGAAATATTGTAAAATATTAATTATGATCTATTATATAATAAAATATATTACATAACATATTACCTTTTATTATATATTTTATATATGCATATAATAATTTAATATAATGATCCCTCTAAGTACTGGCCTGACACAGCCACAGATTCTCCCTTGGCCTGGAGAGGTCTCTGTCTATATGTTTTACACCTCCTTCCATATGGTAGCAACTGCTACAGACCTTGGCCGTCAGTACTGAGAATCTGAACCACCTTGTCTGTCATGACTGGACTATGAGTCACTTGATGCCAGAGGTTGCCTATTTTAGAAGGAAGCACGTTTGGTCTTTCTATTACAGTTACATTATATTCCAGGGCAACCTTTTTCCTCCACGAGCAGACACTAAAAATAATGATCTACACTCTTCTGAAATGCAGGTTTGCCTTACACTTGATTGCCTATGGAATTATTGAGCATTGAAAGCATGTTCAGTACTGTCCAGAGAGAAACAGGCAAATCCCAACTCAATGAATTAACGTTATAGCTCTTTTCCTGTCCAGTCTGCTTAGAAAACCAACCTTTCAAAGAGCAACAAGGTGAGCAATAAAATCCTTAAGCACTAGCAATACCATGAGCATGTTATTGGCTTTGGATTTGCTTAATTTTTGAGGGGAGGGAGAAGTACAAATGGAAGAGAGAAACAGGAGAAAACTACTGTAGTCACAGACATACTAAAAAGCCATGTATGCACACACTGAGGCCTTGCACTACAGCAGAGCTTGCAATAATTTTTCCCTGAGGATCATGCTGTTATAACCTCACATTTATCTTTAAAGATGTGTCTCCTATCCTCCTTACGCTGCATTTGCAAAAGCCTGGGAGCACAGCTGTCAGCGAGCACAAGTTGAGGCTAATGATCCAAATGAGTTATATTCCAAAAGCTCCCCCTTCTGCCGGTCTCCCGTGATTCTCTCTTCTAACAACCAGACCGCTACACCACACTTTCACCATTAGCAAAAAAGTTGCATCAGCACATCTTAACCTATACAGACTGGAGACAGACTTTTAGTTTTAATTTTTCCTAATGCAGAGTGAAAGGCTTCAGTGTAATACCAGTCCTGAACACCCCACTTAGAGTCACGTCAAGGGTTAACAGTGACTCACGCACGTACTGCTTACATCTTCAAAAACTGAAATCAGCTTACCCTCTTTCCACCAGTTTACTTCCCCCCCCACCTACTTCAGTGAGATCATAAATGCTCACACAGCAAAAAGATTTCATAAGCTTTGAAGTCAAAAGTACTACAGGCAATGCCCTATTTTTGGGAGTTAGGACAGAAAAAAAAGGAAAGAGAAGAAGAGATGGACAAAGTCATGTATTTCCATTTAGAATATGTTTTCTATTAGTCTTACAAAGTATAAAGAGGCAATTGCAGTCTTACGGTTTTTCAGTTCACAAAGGATTACAATTGTGAACAAAGTTACATAAATTTAAAAAAAGAACAGAAAATGGCGGAAAAAGAAAAGCTGATTTCTATGACATTGAAAAGTTAGGAAATACTATAATTCAGCTATATGCTGCCGCATATATCCCTAAAAACATTCCTTCCTTCCAGGTTTTTTTCTTTTTGCCCCCTTTTCTACATATACTACCATCACGGTTACAGCTAAATCAAGCCTAAATGATCTGGCAAAGCACCTGAACTGTGCAGCACCAATGCTCCCCAGAATGTTGAAAGAGGACAAACGTGTACGAGAAACAGAAATACTGCAAAGACTTCCATGTTTGCTTATTTGTAGATGAGCTACTAATTGTAACTACATGTTATTTCTTAAACACTTTACAGTACAAGTTTTATTGATTCATCGTATTCCCCCAAACTACACAGCAAAAGCTTGCTGAACCATTTCCTATGGGCAAATCAATCACACTTAATATTCACCTTTCTACTGTTTAATGTACCTTCCTAGGTCTCAAATATACATAGTGTTGACTACTATTTCACATATAAAATTAATATTTCAAGGATCAGAAGTATTACATTTCTTTAATATTTTCTTTTCATTTCACAATCTTTTCAAATTTCAAGTTTTTCAGCTAGCCTGTACAAGTCAGCCTAAATATAATATGCAACACGTGACTGCTGAGAAACAAGAGGTTTTCAAAGGTGCCTGGGGAACCTGGGGAATGAAACAGAACTGGAAATCAGTACTCTAGCCATCTTTTCTTCTCTTCAAATAATAAGCCCAAGTCTTGCATACATACATACATACTGAATATACATTTGCGCTAAAAAAAAACAACCCAAAAAACACCCCAAAAAACCAAAACCAAAAACAACAATAAAAAAAACCAAACAAAAAAACCCCAAATTAATTTAGTCTCTCTTGCCTGAAGCCTGACCTGGGAGATTGCGCCAAGTGTTCCAGGATTAGGGACTTCATTTATTGTTTGTTTGGTTTTTTTTTTTTTTTTT
>WEKW01033077.1:19587-43856 GCA_013389905.1 Sula dactylatra
TTTTCACTGCAGAGTTTCTAATCCTCTGGTGCTGATTTAGATTGGGAAACTGTTCCAGATCTCTCATACTGTGAGATTGTTTTGGTTTGTTTTTGGTTTGTTTTTCTATTTGTTTTGGGTTTTTTTTTTTGTTTTTTGTTTGTTTGTTTGTTTGGGTTTTGTTTGTTTGTTTGTTTTTTAAAAGGGATTGACTTTTCATTGACAGATACTTTCCTAAAAACCACGTGACTCTCTTCTCACAGCCTGGTTACATAAAACATGGAAAACCCACCAAGCAACAGGTCTAGACAAACATGGTTTCACAACAAAAAGAAAAAAAATTGAATCCTTTCACTATTAATAAACACAAAGTACATCATAAGTCTAATTTCCAGGTAACATAAACCTTAAAAATGACAAAACTTGTCCAAGGACTAGGGTTATGTTACAAATTTCTACAATTCTGTCATAAAGATATTTCCTTTTGTTTTTATTATCAGTGTAATAGCTAATATCTGCACTCACTGCTTGCACACATACCTACATATGTTTCTACGGGAAAAAGACCCAGAGGTTATATATTGATTTCTTTATATATTTATATTGTATATGATCATATTATTATATTAATATTATTTATATTATATATCATATTTTAATATTTAGAACACTACTAAATTTAGGGATGTGTAGAAATGCCTGAGAGGATTGTCCTTTCTTCTCTGATGTTCTGTTTCTAGACTTCCTGGCTCTGTTCACATGGACGGCATGAACTGAACTCACATACCATCTTAAATTCAGAAGTCAAAAGCAGAAAGTCTCACTAAACAAAAGAATTAGGAAAAAGACACATATCAACACTATCTCCCCAAAACCCCCCATTTTCTATGCCTGCCTACACACAGTTCAATGTAATTCCAAAGTCAGAAATATATATTTATTAAATTCCAGTGAATAATGTATTGATTGATGGATTGAGTCTATGGATTCACAGACTCTTCAAACAACTAGAAAAAACTATCAATTATTAATTTCACATCTGTTGGTCCTGTATCTGATTATCACAATAAACTTGCTTTACTTTTCCCAAGCTGTCTGAATCTCTTGGCATCTAACTCCCTTTATATCGTCCCGTCTTTTAGTACCCTCTTGACTGTTAAAAATTTTCCATGAAAACTCTTGACTAGCTCTAAGTTAAAACTACAACATATCAACACCTGTGCAACTCAAGCAAGTAATTTTTGTCCCTTATTTTAGCCCCACAATTATCACTAATCATTTGAACAGATTCCAGATTGTGCAAGAGAGCTTGAATAACTGTATCACTGAGATTTCAACTCACTCAGCTAGAACAAGCAGCCCACTACGCAGTTACAGAAAAAGAATCACAAAATTCTAACAGCTACAAGTGTTTGAGGTATCCCAAAACAAGCTGGGGAACACACATGTGTGTGCTTCCTTTTGAAAGCAAGGGTGCAAGCTGCCCCTGGCAAGAGAATCCTGCTGCTGCCCCCAGGGTCACCACTGTGCATGCAGGGAGAAAATGGTGCTTCATACAAATACCACTGAAATACTTCCAGAAATGCCCTGATGGAAAAATCAGAAGTCTAGCAGAAATTTGAAAATTACAGTCCCCAAAAATAAAGATGACAAGGAAAGACTCCAGATTTAATGAAATAAAAAGCCACCCCCGAAAGGATGTTGCAAACAAACAGGTTTTAAAAAAAACCCATCTCACTCTTTATCCATAGTGTCCCATGATCAAACCAAGCAGCTGTATTTTAAAACAGCTTCCTCCACGTGTGCTGGCTATGAGACATGGCAACACCACCAATTTCAGCATACCCCCAATGGTTCGTTAAAAGATTACTTAATCATATGCCATACTTGCACAAATCATGCTGGAAAAAAGCTGAAGCAGTCAGGTCAAAAACTCATTAATACAAACCTTGGTCCTGATGAATGAACTCACAATGCCAGCCCAGTTCCTAATTTTGAAATTTGTATTATAATACAGACAGACAAAAGTTTACTGAAAGTTTCATTTGGTGATGAAAAAGTCAAGTCCTGCAAACACTAAGGTCAGGACCCAGTTCTGTCTTGCATTAATTATGCAATAAACTTCCACAGCCTGACCAAGCCTATCACAACACGAGGTAGAAGTAGACCAAAATAAAGCTGTTCCTCTTTGGTGGAAGACAAGTAACATGACAGTGCTCCTTATCAAAATCACCAGTAATTTTCTTCTTCAGGTAAGTTATTTGCAGTGTTGCCATTTTGTAGGGAAAACCAGATTAATTCCTTCCTACCACTCTTGCTTTGTCTAGAAAGCAACTGTACATAAAAAACTATCAACGTAGTATTATTGATCTTTGCTAAAACCATGCTGCGTTTTGTTCAATTTTTCTTTCCCCTTTTATAATATACCAAATAACTAATTATATCTTTTAATTTCTTCCTTCAAGATTCATTCCAAAGCCTTGCTTGTTGCTGCAGTCAAAATAAAAAAGACTAAAATTGCCTGGATTGTTTGCAATAACAACAATATGACACTTCTAGAAAAAGCAGGTATTCTAACTTTGCTATCACCAGAGCTTCAAAATATATTAAAGTGTTTGTGATTGTCTGTGACAGAGCTTTCCAAATTCTTGCAGATTAGCAAGTCTCTTAAGCATTTTGTTTCTCTAACTTGTGCACTAAGCGCCTTGAAATTTTGCTTTCACAGTGACTAAGATATTACACCTTTCCCCCACACTGAATTTTCTGACATATGGCGTACAGGATAAGCTGAGACAAAGTATTAAACTATGCTTTTATCCTTACCTTTCACTATTGGTATCATATTCTTACCTTTCACATATATATATATCTTATATGTCACTAAATATCTTTTAGAAGATGAAGTTTTTATATATCAAACAATTCTCCAACTATGATACAGCAGTGGTACACAGTATAAAATACCCTTCTAAAAATATAAACAAGATGCACACTCCCACAACATTATACGGCATGTCTCCTTTCACCGTGTTTTCTCTTCAGGTTCTAATGCAGTATTATTGCAGATTACAGAATTATATTACAGAATCACAGAATGGTAGGGGTTGGAAGGGACCTCTGGAGATCATCTCGTCCAACCCCCTGCTTGAGCAGGCACACCTACAGTAGGGTGCACAGGACCATGTCCAGGTGGGTTTTGGATGTCTCCAGGGAAGGAGACTCCACAACCTCTCTGGGCAGCCTGTTCCACTGCTCTGTCACCCCCACAGTAAAGAAATTTTTCCTCATATTCAGGGGGAACTTACTGTGTTCCAACTTGTGCCCATTGCCCCTTGTCCTGTCATTGAGCACCACTGAAAAAAGTCCGGCCCCATCCTCTTGACACCCACCCTTCAGATATTTATAAGTATTGATGAGATCCCCCCTCAGTCTTCTCTTCTCTGGGCTAAACAAATCCAGGTCTCTCAGCCTTTCCTCATAAGGGAGATGCTCCAGTCCCCTGGTCATCTTGGTAGCTCTTTGCTGGACTTGTTCCAGCAGTTCCCTGTCCTTCTTGAACTGGGGGGCCCAGAACTGGACACAGCACTCCAGATGTGGTCTCACTAGGGCAGAGTACAGGAGGAGGATAACCTCCCTCGACCTGCTGGCCACACTCCTTTTAGTGCACCCCAGGGTACCATTGGCCTTCTTGGCCACAAGGGCACAGTGCTGGCTCATGATCAGCCTGCTCATGATCAGCACTCCCAGCTCCTTCTCAACAGAGCTGCTTTCCAGTAGGTCAGCCCCCAACCTGTACCAGTGCATGGGGTTGATCCTCCCCCGGTGCAGGACCTTACACTTGCTCATGCTGAATTTCATGAGGTTCCCCTCGGCCCAGCTCTTCAGCCTGTCCAGGTCACGCTGGATGGCGGCACAGCCTTCTGGCATATCAGCCACTCCTCCCAGCTTGGTATCATCAGCAAACTTGCTGAAGGTACACTCTGTCCCTCCATTCAGGTCATTGATGAATATGTTGAACATAATGAATATATTGAATATATATTGCTAAAGCTTTCCTATTTACAGTGGTTTATGATAAAAAAGAATCTGTATGTGTCTGTCTACTGAATATTTTAGGCACCATATGCATCTTGGGCAACATTCATATTGTGTTTTCCAGGTGCTTATGTTCGTCCCAGCAAGTATTTAATTCTGCCCATCTTTACTCTTTTAGTTTCTGTGGTGATTTGTGATGTGAAGGTGGTATTCTGTGCCAGTTTCTCACAGACTGCTGGAAAGCCACAATATTTTCTGTCTAGCTCTTTAAAGTAAGAAGCTCCTCTGATGTCTTTTTGGGCAGCTATTACTAACAGCATCTTTTGTCAGTCCAAACTGATACCCACTGTTTTTTAGAACCCAATTTTGTAAAACTTCTTTATTCCCAATGGTTCTACGTTTCATTTGACATTTAATGCAGTCTGGCCCATCTCTACCTTAGAAGTAAATCCAAGTATTTGCTCAAGCAGCCACAGGTCACAAAACACGACTGAACTGAGCTGGCAAACCTCTGAAGTGAGACACAAATAACAAATTTCTTTGAACCCACTCATTAGAGCCCCAGCGCACTTTAGCTTTCTTTCCTCTCCAGGACCTGTGCACCCAAGGTCTGACAATCTCCTCTAACTTCAATAACTGCATTTTCATGACTTTCATGACTTTTTCATATTTATCACAATGTACAAAAGCTTTTCTTCTTTGTAGCCATAAACAAAAACTGGTAAGATGAAGAAAGGGGAAAAGCAGAAAATTAGAAACATTCCATAAAAAAGAAAGATATATACATGCACACCTACATAATTGTGCAGATATGTTCTTCTAGACTTCATCTGAATAAAACCTATGCAAGTCTCCCTTGCTGTAACTGGGCCTTCATGTTCTTTCATTGATGCAATAAGAAATTTCCTTCAACTATTTGTCAGTACACTGTATTATCTTCACTCTTTGCATGACAAAATAGCGTTTAGATACACACCCTCTATTATGAAGGCAATGTTTTGGTTTTGGGTTTTTTTCAGTTTTTTTTTTGTTTTTTTTTTTAATGAAAACCACCTTTAATTCCATGACTATTAGCAGATGTTAATGTAGTTAATTATAGCATTACTGCAGCATCGACTTCTTTTATACAGTGATTTTTTTCCTTATCAGTGGAAGGGAGAAGAAAGGATGTGAGTTATTTTTCCCCTGGTACATACTACCTATTATGTGTCTTCAACAGACATGTGAGCCAGATCTTAGCATCAAATAAACTCTAGAATGAAAGCTGCCTCCTGTAATAAGCTCCACAGTAAAGTTATCTATGCTTCCTCCTGATTCAAATTCACACCAGGTTCAGAGCTCTGGTGCTCCTGATAATTTTCACATAGAACCTGAGACCAAATAATTCATACTTCTACTGACAAATAGGAATGTCTCAATGATAAAACTCATTTGTGACTAGGCTTTCCTGCCACTATTTAGCTGCATATGTCAAGACACAAAAAAGATTAAATTCTCAAGCATTTTTGTAATTCTTCTGTATTTATATATTCCCATTTAATTTTATGTCTATTCAACTTACTTTTAAACTGTGGTGTTGTTTACACACACATACACACAATCTCATAACCACTGCTTCTTACTGTTGCAAAACTGCTAACTGACTTAACATGTTCTATCATCTATGCATCTACAGATGAAAGTAATCATGTTCTGTATTTACCTGAGAATAAGGCAAGGTTTTGCCTCAGAAAACATAACCCACTTCCTATTCATGGTCAGAAAGCCCAGTTATTTCCATCAATGTGAGGGAAACTTATTCTGGACAGCAACAATATGGAAATAAAAGGAGAAATATTCATTTTGTACTCAAGGTAACACAGACCATCATAACACAGACCATCTCTTTGTCCCTAACTTCCTTTATGTGAACTGCCATATAGGAATGCAGGAAGTTGCTTCTGCTTAAAGGAAATAGTGTGACACAGCTCCTGAACCCACTTTACTGCCTTTTCTAAAGCACTTAATGAAGTGCAATTGGCCTAGTATTTTCACATGAAGAGGCAGAAATGAGGTGTCGCAGTGTAAAGTCCTCACATCTTTCCAGTCGCTTTCCTTTCACAGCTTCTCGCTACTTCTTCCCAGTTCCGCTTATATCAACTCACCTCATCCGTCAAAAAGTAAGTTTCCAGAAACTATTGTATTCCACCTAGCCACTACAGAATGATCCTTTTAAATGCACCTAAAAATAATCAAAGCTACAGTCACAGGAACACCTACACATATATGCTTCATCACCACTATTCCTTATGTAAGTTCAAATTTTGGCAGGAGTAGTTTATAAGGAATACACTTGGCCATATCCTAAACTTGGTTAACTACAGCACAAATGAAATACCTTGGCTAATTAGTATTTTTCCATTTTCTATCACCATGAACTTAGAATATTAGAACTTGATCTATAACTAAATCATAAATACTTTATAAATATTTTTAAAAATAACAAAGCACAATTAGATCCAAGAAATATACTCAAACCTAAATTCCATATAACTGTTCCCACTGGAATAATCCACTGCTCTTTTCACAGACATGAAATCACTGAAGCACGCAACGTCCTTTAATGACCAGTTCTAGCCAGATCCTATGTGTGATGGGTATTATACTGGTGCTATGACTCAGACCCAAGCAGAGCTGCATGGACCTCCAGCTATAAACACTCCCTTTTCCCTTTCCCCTTTGCGCCCCAAAGGAGGCCAGCAGGCAGCCAAGACAATGTATTTCTACTTCAGATGCAGAGTCAGGCTGCCAGTCAGACCTCAGAATGGAGTTACTGCTCAGAAAGAGGTTGCCCAAGAGATGCAGCCACTCAACCCCATGACCAAAACCTGTTACTCCCAACAAAGTTCTAGATAAAGATCAAAGCATTAATCATGGGACCCCATCAAAACAACCCTGTGGCAACACTGCATTCCAGTGACATTACTCTTGTTGCTCCAATTCCCATATTGCAGTGCTGGCATGGTAACATTAAAGTGATTTATCAGCACTCAGCAGTCTTTCAGTAACATATTGCAGCCCATTTTCAAACCCATTTTACTCTAGTTGGAGTGCAATATTGCAGTGCTTTCCCCGCCCCCATCCGGTTTGGGTTTACTACGCAAAAAGAGGAGGATCTTTCCCTTCAGATGCCTACTAGCAACACTCAGTGTAGCTGTAGCGCATGATCCCATGTCACATGAAGGGCTGCTGTTGGGCAGCTCCTTTAGTTAGAGGAGGCTGCACTGCCCCGCCATCTGATAAAAGAAACATTTGTATTATTGCTAACAAACATCATCAGTGAAACAGTAAACCATAACTGTTGCATGATAAAAAGTCTCCTCAGGGTGCCAATAGATACAAATCCATATTGTGTGGATCATCACATGAATCAGAATGAAAAAAAAATCCAACCCTCGAAAAAGTATCATAAAGTAGATCTTTTCAGTTTCAGAAACAAACTTTCATCCTGTTTTTAGAAGTTTTCACATACTTATCTACACTAAGGCCTTTGGAAATGCCTGCAGATGCTGCACTGGAACAGCAAGTGGGTGCAGATGACATTAGCACAGTGAGATAAAGTGGCCTTTGTGAGAAGCAGGCTGGCACTCCATGGAAATCAGAAAGCAGCCGTGAGCACACAAGCACAGGACTGACTTCAGGTTTTGTTTTATGGTAGTCAGGATTTTTTTTTTTTTTTTTTTTTCCCTTTTACAGCCAGAACAGGACAAATATAAATCTCTGAAGAGAAACTTAAAGATAAATGATCTGTTTGAAAGAGATTTATGCAGCAAGTGTGTTACAACCAGCCAACAGAGATTAGAAAGGGCATGGGTTTCTCTGGGTTGAGTTTAATTACCATCTGGGACAGCTGATGGGACTCTTACATTCAGTTTATGTAAGACACCCTTACTAGCTCCTCCACAATCACTACACCTCAAATTAACGCTAGAATAAACTCCTTTTTGTTAAATCAGTTTATCAGCTCTTCTGTGTCAGTTATGTTAATGTTTGAAAATACCAGTTTCATTCTCCCACCAAGATACTATCTTAATGCTAGTGCAGATCATTCCTTGCCACATACCGAAGCAAGAGAACCAACCCTATTCATTCATTCAGCTCTTGTCCTCCTGGGACCGCAACATAAAAGCTGTGACTCCACTGTGCATCAGGTAATCTAGAACTTGTAATTACTGTCACTGCAATTTCAAATACAGGTGTTCTCATCATAAATGAAATAGACCTGAAGCCTGGATTACAAAATGCCCATAAATTTGTCCACAACACGTTCTTCGCCAATGCATCAAATTTGAAATACCATATTTTACCTATTTCTTATATGAAGCAAAATTAAAATATGCAAAGTCTCTACCATTCCAGTTGTTGGCTTCTATCTACATTTTACATTAAACCAGCTCGTTACATTTTACATTAAAAGAGTTCATACGGATCATTGTGAAAACCCAATGGCACACAGCCAAACCACAACATAGTGCTAAAATAGGCCAGTCATCTGCAATAGAACCTGCTGTCATTAAAATCGATGACTAAAGTATTGTGGAATATTTTACTTGATTCTAGTTAGAAATGCAGAACAAAACTGCAGTCACTGCACAGCAAGATGGGATTTAATGCTCTAGGCAAGAAGCTGATTTTTTTTTTAAAGATAGAAATGAGCCACTGTAAAGAACGTTATTTCTAAAAGCCTGATGGTAATCCCTGAATTGATGCATCTGATGCATGCAATTAAAATACAACATTTTTCCAAAGCAGTATGCAAATTACAAGGAAGTTATTTTTGTAATTGTTACTGTGCAGACTGGTTTAAATAATGAGGCTTTCTGGCTCTTACAGCCAGTCTGTGAGAATACTAATGTTAAGTTTAATTTCCCTTTTTCATGTACACTAGTTGCTATTTTTATATTCTTGATAATTTTCAGCTTGTAAATATGTTTTTAAAAATAACAAGAATGATCAAAAAGAGATGAAGTAATATCATGTCATTTCCAGTTCCCTCATTCCAAGCTCTTCTGCATGAACTGAAAGGTATAATTGTCCTCTGCCTGTAAAGACAGCTGGCATGTACATGCAAATGAGGGTCACTGATTTCCATAAGAGACAGAACTACTGTTGCATTGGATATTGGTCCCTTCACAATAACAGTCTAAAGTGTTGGTGGGAAGACACAATAACCCCAAAATTATTAATAAGTAAATCAAAACCTTGTAAGGAACTGTGAAGAAGTCTGTTTCCCGGAAAACAGGTTTCTAAAAAGTAATTCCATGCTCTTGAAGTTTGCCACATAAAATTTATTTCCATCATAGCACCACCATAAAGTCTAAGTACTGATGATGCAATTTAAAGCTTTGCTGAGTTGTTTATAAGCTGTCAAATGTTGATAATGTTGATAGCAAAAAAAAAAAAAGCTTTTTTTATGCTATAAATGTGAAAGTAGTGATCACCTCAAATTGTAAAACTTAAGATAATTATGTCTGATATTAAATCTAAGAAAACAGGAGGAAGGGTTTTAAAAGACAAAAAAAGATTCAGCTCACTTCAGAGGGGGCTGCTTTCCCTCAGAGGGGGCTGGCTTTTTTTTTGTGTTAAAAACTTGAATTCAAATTTTCAAGACAGAAATTGGCAATTTTTGTTCAAGACTACTGAAAAATGAAAGTATTCTTGTGATTTGAATCTGGAAAATAATGTTAATGTTTTACCTGAGTATTTCAAACTCTTGGAGTTGGCTGCTGTGCAAAAAAGCCACTAATTTTAATTTTTTTTCACTGGTACTACTGTGATGTCAAGAAGGGTAGAATGTGCACAAAGAAAGTCACTATGAATGCAAACAATTACACATTATACAATTTTCAACATCTACAGTATAAAACAAGATAGTCTTTTTATGCAAAACAGTTGTTAACTGTTTTCTTAATGTGAATTTTAAATCATGTCATTGCTCCCTTCATAAATCATACTATTTTGTTTAGTTTTCATAAAAGCACAAAAAAATTCTTACTACATTTTTTGCCAATAGCTCCGGTACATATGTGGTTACTGTGCTCCGGCACCTAGAACAGACTTCCATTCAAAACAAACCTGATTATAGATTCATCTGTTTTAATCTTGTAATGGATGCTCGTAGGGCATATTCTCTGTATTCTCTTAGTTCTACAGTTTTCTTAAGTGAAAAATGAATGAAATATGTTGCCGATTTTCCTCTGTATACATACCTCCTATGTGGCAGAGGCCTTCTCTGTTTGTGAATACATTAGCTTTATATAGGAACTTCAGATAGGGGGAAGAGGAAAGGGAGAAAAACCTCAAAGTGCAGGAAAATATAACCATCTGTTCACACTATTTCATTTGTAAACTCTATAATCGTATGCCTTTGTGAGAGGATGCAAACTTCCCAACAGGCAAGGTAAAAGAATGCTTTCCTGAGTTAGTCACCTTATGTAGCCTGAGCAGCAGCTTGCCACAGCTACCAAATTGTACTACCCACAGTTTCCCTTCTCTTCTCCATTTTATGCTGCCTTTTCAAGTCATTAACATTTTTTTCTCCTCTTTTCCCCTTCTGAAAGGGAAATTGGTTCCTTTCTGTAGTGCTGTCCACCTGTACTTGCATGGCTTTTTCCATTTTGTACTAAGCAAATCCTCATCACTGCCTCAGTCTAATACCAGGTACAGCTCTCAAATATTTACAGTACATCAGAACAGCACCTAGCACAAGAAAACCCCAGACAGGATCCCAGTTACAGAAAGCTTTGCATCTGAAAGATCTACTTATGCAGAGATCTGGTCTGCATACAACAGTGCAGCTCTTAGCATTTTTCAACAAGAATAATTTAAGGCATCCAGCCTTTTTCTACAGGATTTAGTCAAAGGAGAAAAGCAGAAAGAAAAACTTCAAGGAGTTATGCACTTCCTTTACTGGCAGGACTGCCAGGCTGACACTGAATAGAGGGGCTATTCTTACTAGCAAAATGTGACTGTGTTTGTAAGATCAGGCCTTGGATTTTAAAACTGTCAGCACAAGTAAAGACAATAGTAAATGCAAAGGACTGAATTCAAGTATTTTAAATATAATTTCAAAGACTCTCTGGAAATAAAAAAACCTTAACACATGTCACTCACCTGAGAAGACATTGGGAAATGTCTCTGTAGAAGCCTGCACCCCTGAGGACTTTCTTGAATGAGTCAAAGGCACTCTTTCCGTTTGAAATTTCTCTCTAAACCCCTTGTGCTCCAGGTAGCCTGCAGAGCCCACCTTCTGCGTTATCTCGCATTTGTGATTAGATACCTCTTCTGTCCAGTCTGCTGAACGACTAAATAAGCCTGCCAAACTAGCAGACCTCTGTTTCTTGACTGAGACTTTTTCTTTTTTGTGGAAGGACTCCTGCCTCCTTGTAAAAAGTGGGCTCTGGGATGGGGAGGGAGATGGTGAATGGTTGGGAGAACTCAGTTGCCTGGTTGTGGTTTTGATGTAACAAGGATTAATTAGATAGGGCTTAAAGCATCGGGAACCGAGCATTGGACTGCCTGCCGTCCCCTCGGAGGACAAAATGCCATTTTTCATTTCTGTGGATAAACCATTATGCAGGTCCTCTTGACTGGCTGACAGAGTGTGTTTCCCTTCCTGAGTCTCAGCAGCATGAGCACGGCCTGCATCTGAAATACCAGCCTCTGTTATTGAGTCCTGCAAATCAACAGCCTGCACTTCAGCAATTTTAGTCTCAGCATCTGCTACCGAGGTTGGAAAAGGTCGTGTGGAACTGTGTGTCTGACACCCGCTTTCTACCGCAGTTCTATTTAAATCATCTTCTAGTTCACTAGCTACAGCATCCACTCTAGCAACGAGCTGTTCCTGTTCCTCAATCAATAGCTTACGTTCTTGTGTTTCAAATAAGCCGTTACCAGGAGAGCCTGTGCCGTTTACCACTTCTTTCAGCTCACATTCAGTTGCACAAGAGACGGGAATGTTTTCCGCAATTTCAGATATCACTGGAAAAGCCTCCTCAGTGTCTGGGCTCCTCTCTTTGTCAGTGGTAGTTACTGAAAGAAACCGTTCAAAATCTAAGGGGGCTGCTTGCGAATTAGCCATGTGTCGGCCCATTGTTTTGGTGACAAGGTCCTCAGTTCCAATGTTAATTGCCCCCTGCTGCTGCTGCTGCTGCAGTCTAATAGCTTGCTGGATATCAGAAAGCAAATCCTCTTGTTCTGTGGCTGAATGGAAACTGTATATATCTGTATCAGAGCCAGAGCTGGTCCTTTGTCCATCCTGTGTCTCCGCAGCAACTGGGACAGTTTCATTTCTGATTTCAAAATGTTCCACATCTGTGTCTGAGAGACCCCCTTCATCTGCAGAGATGCTTATATCTGGAGTTTTGGTTACAATTGAATGAGTACTGTCCAGCTCTCCAGCCTGCAAGGCCTGGCTTTCCAAAACATCCTCCCGTGAACTACTATTCCCATCTTTAGCCTTGGACAGATTTTTTCTGATCCTCAGATTTGAAAACACCGAGGCCCTCGAGTCCGACTTACCCTTCTTCTTCCCAGATTCACTTCCTTTTGCATGCTTCCCTAGTCCCCTTCTGCTTCCTGATACCTTCTTTGTGCCATCTGTATCCTTGGGCCCAGAGGCATCCTCTGCTCCTTCATGCACATCACCTGTATTTTTCTTTAGCTTTCCATCTTGATTCCCCATGATTTTTCGCAGTGCAACACCTTCGGCAATCAAGCCATGCTCCCAGATTTCATTCCTTTGGCCTGCCGGCGAGATCCCCTCTGGCGACCCAGGTTTGTTTTCAAGCGGTGGTGATGCAAGTGAAGCAAATGCTTGCTGTGCCTCTCTCCCATCTGCTAGAGCTGCCTTTTTGCATAATGTGCTGCTTGCACTGGGCTCCGCTGGGACATGCTCAGTACAGCACTGAGAGCTGCAGACAGCTCCTTCCAATGGCTGCTGCTCACGGAGCTGCCTGCTCTCCGGGCTTCTGCTGCACTCTTGCTTCTTTAGGAAGGATTCTGTGAAAAGTATTTCCTTTATAAAAGTCACTTCTTTTTCCACGGTTTTTATTGCCTGCATTGCAAGCTCAGCTCATCACCAAGTCATTTATGATTTCAGGACTTCAATGTTAAAGTTCCTGAAGGGAAAAAGAAAAAAAAAGTTAAAGCAAAGTACTTTAATTACTCTGCAATTGTTCTGCAGTCATTTAAATGAATAAACTAATAACTTTGGAAAGAACAATATTATGATTATTTAATAGTTTATAAGGTGCTTAAGCATATGCTACTTTGACAGATTACACAGTACCTCTGGTAATTTACATGTTTACTTTTTAAAGGCCACTGAAACACAGTTTTAAAAGGAGAGTCACTCAAAGTAGATAGAACAAAGATAATAACAAAAAATTCTTTTCACAGTTTTAAAGAGTTGCACTTAAAAGTCAATGCATTATGGTAATTACACTATAAAAAACGTCCCACAATTTGTATTCTGAGAAGGTAGATATACTATTATTCCCAGGAGAATCAATTCATCAATATTAAACTACACCACCATTGTTTTCCCTGATAAGAACATCTGGCATGAGAGGAGACAAAACAAACAAGAAAAATAGCACTATTCAGATGCTACTAAGGAAAAAGGATACAGTAAAACATTCCTCTATTTCACCCTATATATTTAATAATTCATTTAAACACTGCCACTTGCTAACTATTTTGGAAGTTTGTGCAACAGTTTTAATTAGTTGCTTCTTCTCCTCCATTTTTGGTTTAAATGTATAAGCAGCCATATTTCATAAATACATTTCCTGAATTTCCAGACAGGTGCTCCCTTCCACCTTTAAAATTCATATTGGAATAGAAACAAAAGGGCATAAGAATGCCAAATTGCCAACTTGGATCAGTTCAGCAGTTCAATATCTTGGTTCAACACCAGCCAAGAAGTAATAAGATACATTTCTCTTTGTCATTCTTCATCTCTAAACTGCCTTCTCTGTTAGGTTCAGTTTATGTGAAAGACTTTATGTATTCCTCACACCTCTGAGCTTCTTTATTAGCAATTTCAGAGATTGCTTAAAACAATACGTCATTCCAGTGAAATGCATCCTATTGGTTTATGCAAGTCTTAGTTTTGGTATCATTCTCATCCTACCAGAGGTTTCAACTGCTTTCCTTGCCTTAATACACATTAGAGAAGAAGAAGAAAAAGAATGTAATTCATCCTTTAAAAACTATGCAGACATCCCTCCCCCACCACACACACAGTTTTTTTCAAGGGATGCTAAATACCTTTACAAATATGGACTATGGTCATTGTTAAATAATTGCTGTTAATTCAGTTTGGAAAGAATGGCACTTTGGAAAGAATGGTCAATTATACATGCAAGTAAATTATTTTGGACTATCATAATTTTTCCCTGTGCTTCTTGGTCACTTACTGCTCTGATGTAAGTCCTGTTCTGAGGGGCCTGTGGCTCAGGCACCAGAAGCCTTCTGTCTACAAGTGTTGTAAACGAATCAGATTACAATGTACACTCAGTGTTTTTTTTTTTTTTTTTTAGTTTTCACTTACCTAATGAAGTGATTAATTTTGGGGGGTTCCTTCATTTTTAGCACTCAGAATTCATAAATATACTAGCAAGAGGTAGTACAGCAAAACCTGCAAGAGCATGTTAAGTGATTTTGCTTTTTGACTCCATTCCTGCTTTTGCTTTCTGATATCCTACTTAGTTTCTAATTTGCTGCAGTATTTTACCTTTTACGACATTATTACGTACTTGCAAAAGGCTTTTGAAAGTTCAGGTAATTTCAGTCCACCTGAAGATACACAGTAAGATTTACTGAAGGCACAGTCTGAGGGAAGCATAGTAGTAGAATACTACCTTGATTGGTATTTTTACTGACTAGACTGACAACAATCTAATCCTTGATTACATCTGGAGTACCTTTAGCTTCCAACCCCATTTAAAAGCTCATCTCCCACTAAAATCTGCCAGCAATTAACATAGAGCAGAAGTAATATAAGGATACTGTGGACCGAATATGTAAGGGAAATGCAGAATTAGTACAAAGTTCTGAAACATTCCCATTCCTTTCTTCTCTGTAAACTTGCATTACAAACTCAACACACTCCTGTTAAAACTAATGATAAATCATCAGCAGTAATTACACTGCAAATTATGCTGCAAAACCAAGCCATCAAAAAAGCTGGGGTTATAAAACAGTCAAGTTAAAGACTGATTTTCCTTTTTTAATTAGAAACTTAAAATGGTTTAAATCATGTATCTGCACTATTTCCTAGTTGTTTTCACACAGCACATCCCAATGAGTAAGTTCTTCAAAAAGGCACATAAATGTATAGCATAGATATTACCCAAGTTTAAATATATTGCACTAAAAATTACTTAGTTTTTTCAATCTGCATCTGTAATCCTCAAAGCAAAAGAACTACAAGAAAAAAGAACCTAAACCATTTTCTAGATAGTCCTTCTGAATGTGGTACCCCAACCAAGCATGGATTCTGACTAGGATTTCTGGTCTATATGGGGAAAGAGCATCACCAAAATGGGCATACTTAAGAGGTATGCATGTGAACATCAAAGAATTTGCTCACGTTATTCCACATAAGGCACAGAAAATATGTCTAAAAAAAAAAAAAAAAAAAGGGTGGGGGCACAACACAAATTACCTCAAAGAGGCAGTGATAGATACAACTCTCCATCAGCATTTGCAGGAAAGTACAAAAGGTTAACATTAGCCAAACATAAAACCAAAAGTTAATACTTTGGAGTTTGTTTATTCTCAGGAGTCTTTTCTGAAGAAAAACACACTAAAAGTCAGCAAGAAACCAGAACATTTTGGCACAAGTATAAGCTACATTTTAAAAGCTAAGAATGTATTAAATATTCCACACCTAAAAAAGAGATCTCCAACAGAAAGTAGATGGGGAAAAGAGAGAGGCTGAGGTGTTCAAGAAGGATATTCTATTTTTAAGGGTAACTAAACTTGTTCTTAGCTTGTTATAAATTGTCAACAAACAACTGAGGCCAGTCAGGGAGCCTGCCTGCCTACCTCATTTAATATTTGCCAGTCAGTCAAAAATTCAAGGGGCGAGACTGCAGGCATGGTTCTGAGATCCTCCTCACCTCTCATCCTCCTCCAAAGCTCCAGGGACATGAGTGGCAACACACAGAGGCGATTCAAAACTTACAGCTCAAGATGCTTTGTCCTTCGTGCTCCTAGAGACTTCCACATTAACACATTCCTGTTAGAAAAGTTACAAATTTTTGATTATTTTCACCAAGACAGTTACCATGTACTGCAGCCTTTCTAAAAATATGGTCAGACCCCCCCCAGCACTGCCTGCCCGGCTGGGAGGGGAAGGACTGCTGGCAGTACCGATTGCCACCACCTGGGTGCAGGCCTCGGCCTCCTGGAGCACAGCCAAGGCAGAGCCCTTCCCCCGGGCGGGGCTGTGACCCTGGTGGGAGCATTCCTCCCCAGAATTCCTCTCAAAAAGGATGGGAGACCAGCTGATGTCCTAGCGCTCTGGGCCTGTTGCAAACACGGGCTGCCTGGGGGGAGAAGAGAGGGGTGCCAAGGGGAACCTGCCCTGAGGAGGCGCAGCTTTCTTGGGGTTGATGAGTTTTCACCATGATTTATTTACTGTGATATTCCATTCTGCTCTCAGTAGTAGTCATCAAGCAAGTCCCTGTAGAGTGAAAACAATAACGCCCCATTACTGCTACTGACGGGTGCAGTACTGCCATGCCTGCTGGGGGATGAGCCTTTGGCGCAGAGTTAGGCTTCATCAGTACAATCCCAGGGAAGGGTTTAAACCACAGCAGTGCTGGCAACACACAAAGTGCCCAAAACAACACCCCAGCAGTAAGGCTGTGGCTACCAGCACAGAAGCACCATCACCGCTGTGCAGCAAAGATGGCGGGGCAAAGCAAATGCGCCCCCAGAATGAGCCATACCATATGCCCTGCACATACCCCCATACCACCCTGCATGGTGACCGAGGGACAGGCTCTGTACGTGCGCTCATGGCCAGCTCTTCCAGAAGCCCAAAGCAGCTGGCTAGGCTTTGTACATGGGTATATATGGGCTCTGTGTCCCCCCCTTCCTTGCTGGGGAGACGCGGCAGCTGAGGTGGGGGGAGGCCACAATGGCCCAGGGCAGGTGCTGTCCTGGGGATAAGCTACAGCATGGTGGCCCAGGGCAGAGGCTCAGCCTCATTCTCCAGGGCTGCAGGCAAGGCATGGGCTGCCACCGGCTGACCCGCCGCCTCACGCCACACACAGGAGGGCTGAGGGTGAGATGTCAGCAGTGCGAGAGTTGCAGCAGGGCCCGGGTGCCACGGCAGTGCTGTGGGAGCCAGGCTCTGCTCCCCCCAGCACTACAGATCCTCCAGCCTCCCTTCACCCCGCTCCCTGAGGGGACAGGGCTACTGCTTAGACAGGGAGAGTAGGGACAGCCCAGGGGATCCTCACCTCTGCCATACACACCCTGCAGAGATTTTTTTAATTAGTGGCTCAATGTGCACAGGTTTGGGTTGAAGACACAGGCACAGAGATTAACAGGATTGTTTTAAAATACTCTGGTGTTACATTACTGATTTGGATATGGTAATGCAGATGGTGTGAAGAAAGGTTTGTTCAAGCAGACCAGGATATTCCCAGCCATCTGTATGTTACTGAAGTTTTAATTTTCATGAGCAAGCAGAGGGCTCATTCTCGTTCAGTCCAGTGCTGGAGCCAGGTCCCTGTTCCTGCTGTCCTGCGGCAGCAGGAAGCCTCCCTCAGCTGCCACTCTTGAGTGTGCTGGAAAAGTTATCTCCCCAGGAGGCATCATCTACCATTAAGTACTCCCTTATACTGCTTGAAATTGTTTCCTGCCCCCACCCCTGCCATCTTTTTCAGCTTTAGGGAGAATTGTCTTTTATGACTGGACAAGCTCTAGCAGACTTACTTCCCTTCTCCAGATGGCAAGGGTCAAGTCAGGAGAGCGGAAAACATAATGTGGATTAAGAGACTAGTGGCTAGGGATAAAGTTGGTCCTGCCATTGCTTCATTTAATTTCTAGTGGGTATGAGATTCTGCTTTTTCTTTTAATACTTCTCTGAGCAGTATGAAATCATGTCTCGTGCATTGTGTTTATATTAAGTTGAGGTGATCCAGCTAATGTGAAATCTGTTTTACCTACTGAAATGTTCCTTTTATAAGGAGCGTGAACCTAACAAACAATGATCCTAGCCGAGTGTTTGGCTTGCCTAGGAGCTTTTATTAGGTGCATGAGAAAATGATGACAAGGATTTTAAAATGCCTGCTACATAATGCTGAACTTTCTCCCACATAATTTCTAGTTAGTGAGAACTAACATTTAAAATTAACATGTCTGAAGAAGCAGGGTCTCCAGAAATGCAGTGTTTGCCAACTACTGTGCTGCAGAATGCCCACCGGTTGGGAGCCAAAATCTTTGTGAAGCATTTAACCTTCTGGATTTCTCACCTAAATGCAACAATACATTTATGCATTGTGAAACAGAGCTTTTTTTGTTTAAAAATATGACCAGCTTGACATAGCAAAAACCATAGACATTCCAACAAGTCATTTTATTGTTTTCCTCTAACGTTTCCATATTCTTACTGCTGCTTTATTGTAAAACATACTTTTCAGTTTAAAAGCTATACAGAACCTTTCATAGTTACTTATATAGGAGGGGTTGGCTGAACAGCTGCACACAAAACTCTGCCAGCATTCCAGAGTTGTATGCATTGCAGGTCAGGCTCAGGTCACAGAAACAGCCTCCGAAAATCCAGGCCTCTGCAGATACTGCAGCCGGGGACTCCTGTATTGGGAGCACAAGATGCTATGCCAGTATTGTAACCAAACCTGAGCAACAGGGAAGCACGAAGGTCTGTTTTATTCCCTATCGCAGGCTGAAAAGTGAGGTATCTTGTGGCATAGCTCCCACTTTTCCTTGCACAAAGTTCATTTCAGACAAATTTTATTTCAAATGCAGACAGACAGCAGTTGTTTGGTAATATATGCTAAGCAAATTCAATGCAACACAGTGTAGGCTGCATCATGAAAAAAATTGGTAAAATAGCTGCTGACTAGACCATCAAGAAGCACAGATAAGACAGTTGCTACCATTTAAACCACTGTAAAGTGCAGTGAAAAATCAGAGTAAGAGTCTAAGTTATAAATTTTATTTTCTAAGGGAGTGAAATTTATGTAATAAGAGCATTTCTTCCGACCTCATAATAGCTTTTGAACACAGCTGGAAATGGCAGCCAAGCTTTTAAGATGAAGATCATTAAATCCATTCAAAATTCATACATATACAGGCTCAGTATTTGGTGGTGGTGCGGAGAAGATAAGCAGAATTGGTTGTGTCAGTCAATCAGACAGGATTCACATAGTTTAAGCATACCCACCAGAAGCAATCATTTCATAGCGAAAAGTGAGAGCAGAAGAGATTTACTGCACTGGAGGATAGAGAAAGGAACAAAGAATACAAATCTGTAGGAAACTGGGCCTCCTCATTTTCATTCCTTAGAGAAGAACATATTCTGTTAAATCAAGCAGAAAATTACGTATTGTCTTTTTGGTTTTCTTGGACAGCTCCCAGAGTACTTAATGACAGGGTGGACCTTCTTGCCTGCAGAGAGCCCAAAATGCCATGAAACAATGGCAGATTTTTAAGCCTAGTCCTTTTCTGTAGGAGACAAGGGATTAATTTAAGTACTTAGGGCTCTGATTTTATCTTTTCTACTGCAACAAGTATCTACTAGTCTGAAGGAAAAGTTGACAAATATCAAGATTTTCCTAAGATTTTTCTCTCAGTTTTTAAAGATCTCAACCAGTGACATGGTTTATTTTTAAATATATGTGGGGAGAGAAAAACAATTCATCTTTTTTTACCCTCTTCTTTTAGCCATCAGTTTCTGTTCTATTGCAGATATTCACACACACATGGATGTGCAGAGTCTGGGTCAAATAAAAAAGAAAGCTATTGATCAGCTTTCAGTTCTTTTTAAAACAGCAAGAGTTCTCCTATCAATTGCCATAAATATGTTCCCCCTAGAGAGAACAACCCTGGAGCAAGCTCACATTGTAAACCACCTGGGGAAGTCTACAAAATGGAATGATTTTGAAGATAAGACAGTGCTTTTGTACAATATTTTTTTGTCAATTTTTTGTACAAATTGTTGCATTGTCTCAAATACATTTAGTAATTAGAATGCATTTTTATAGTATTTCCATAATCAGATTTGGGATTAAACTAATCTAACCTGGCAAGATAGGGAAGAACGTCTCTTTCCCAGCCTTTGGTTTACTTCAGTATAGAACATTAGCAAGGTGAACACTACTTATACTATGAACAAATGTGAATGCCCTCATCTGTTTAAGAATTCATAGGATGAACACCTTTTTAGCTGGAATGAATAAAGTGTACTGAAACTAAAATGATAAATCAGCATCTAATGCAGATAAAGGTAAGCACTAAGACACCAGAAAAGAAAGGAGCTCTGAGGAAGCCAAAGGAAAGCTGAAGTAGTATGTATCACTCACGTCTCATGGTTTTACTTCCTCTTACTGTGATCCTTTGCTGTTGTCACATGATTATCAGCAAGAGTCATCCATACAGGGATTCATAGCTGCTGTCTTCACATTCCTGCTTTTATTTATCTCCACAGTACAGCTCAAACTGAAATTGCTGTAGCAATTACAATAATTCAAGTTCATGCCTTGAGTAGAGATCAGGGGAAGCTACTGCAGCGAATAATCTGGATAGATGGAGTCTCAAGCATATATACTGCTAAGAGCTGCTGACACACAGGGAATAGTATTCTCCACTTTAAGGAGTGTCTGGTTGAGTTGTGGCCCCTCTTCAGTAAAATCCTTGCCTTGTCCATACATATGCAGCCTTAGCTGGCACAATACTTTTGTTTCAGGGCTTTATATATTTTCATAATAGGGGAAAGAGAGGCCAGGAAAGTGAGAGGAATTTATGAAACCCAATTCAAGACCTTGATATCTATTCTTTTTGGGCTGCTTATGTAGAAAAAAAGGCTAGCTGTAGAAGTATTTAGCATGCCTAAGTTTAATTTCCTGAACTGAATCATTTCAACAGAATACTAGTTCTTTCCACTAAGTTTCCATATAAAGGACACAAGCAAATCAGCTTTATGAACATCCTTCAAAGTACCCCAGAACTGGATGTTGTTATTGGTGCAATCAATTTGATCTGTGTTCAAATGTTTTGTCATTTGCCTGTTCTGTTAACTCTGCAGAGTAGTAAAGCAGCTGGCTTAGGGGACAGCAATAGTTAATCAGCGACAGCATCACGGGACATCAGCTGGGCTACAAATCCACCTAAATACAGTACTTACTAATGCCCAAGCAGTCCTGGCTGCCTCACTAAGCTGAACTACCTCAGGTAGGACTTACCTACACTAAGGCAGGTGCAACCATGTAAAGTGGTCTCAATCCATAACTTATGTTTTATGTCCTTGGCTAGGCCTTAGCATGAGGGACCCAAAGCCTAATTAGCACAGTGACTTCCTACCAGTTTTGTAGTTCAAATGGCTTTCCTTTTGTCAGCTGAATCGTTATCATAATAAGACAAGTTCTGGTGCTGATTGTCTTTATAAAGCAAATATGTTGCAGATGAACAGCTGGCGATCTATTTGAGTAGAGTAAGACAAAAGAATCATGGTGCAGCTGAATAACCCAGATTCCCAGATAAAGGTCAGGAAATTCAATTAGGATGATGATGTTTTCGTATCAAAAGGATTATTCCTTGTGTAGAGACCACCAATGAACTACAGCTTTTGTAGGGCTAAATACATAGGGCACCTAGTGTGATCCGGTTAGGGAATGAAAAGTCCCTCCTGTGAACAACGGCAAGTTAAATTTTGCCAGATCAGTGTTTCTGCTCACTGTACCCATTCCTAATTTCTCATATCCTTATGACTTTCTTCCTCAACTTCAACATCTTCATATGACCAAGTATCTAATATCAACTGTCCTACTGAATTTCTTGTCCTGAGCAACTCTTCTTTGACTTCATCTCCAACACTGTATCCAAGAACTTTTTGTGTGATGTCTCATTTTGTTGCATGATTTCTCCAAGGTCATCCACAGACCGAGAATGTTCTCAATATGGTGGGTGGCCTGCTTCTAGGTACAAAATCACATCTCTTCTCTTATATTTGTTTATCTTCATTATTCATCTGAAATTGTTGATCACTTCAAAGACCTATGCTAGTTTGCTAGTTTCTCATGCACCTTTCCTTGCAGTGCCATTTCTTCCTTCTCTTCCTTCTGCTAACTGTCCCCATTCTCTCCTATATGTGTCAACTGTTCTGTCCCTAAATGATGTATCATCACGTCACCCTCCTTTTATCTTTTGAACGAAGATCTTCTTCACTGTACCTAGATTCACATCTGTGGCTATGATGGAAGGAGTTACTTCCACCTCTTGATAGATAGCCAGTAATGAGTGGAAGCACGTAGGTCTAAACACCTCTTTCTTTCACCTGCTACTGTGGGTAAAGAGTACAATGAAATTATCTCACAGGTTTATCACAGCTTGGATATTATCATTGCTTTTACTTTTCCCTCCTGTATTCTGGCTCTTGGTTAACACCATTAAACGTTAACGACCATATCTTTCAAATATTGTCAAGATATGGCTGACCATGATAAAGAATGTTCTGTATTCATCATCTATTTTACCTGTAATTCTTATACAATTTCCTTTAGCTTTATGCAGCAGATTTACATCACCTTTGCGGGAACCCTGAGTTGGCTTCCAGTCTTCTGTGTCACAATCCAAACAGAGCTGGTCAGAAACAGAAAGAAGAGAATGTTTGCCTCCCTATCTTTTTATAGACAGTTTCCACTGACAAAACATGTAGAAAAGAGATTAAGAACAATTACATTTAACTACTACAAGTGTGAGTTCTGAGAAAGAATGGCAAACAGTGGGGAGAGTTATAATTCAGACAATGCTTGTATCACATCTCAAGGTCTCAATTTCTCCTAAAACATTTTAGTTTAAAATGTCTCAGCCTAGAGTTCTTTAGAAAATTAGTTATGGAACCTGAAGTAATACCAAAACATTGATTTATGCAACAGTTGGCAGGAAAACTTTCCAGCAAATGTTTTATTATGCTCTGTCCCCACCCTTGCCAATGTCATCATATTAAGAGCTCACATAAAATTATTTAGAAAATAGAATCCTTCCTAACAACAAAACTGGTCAGCCTAACTCAACAAATGACATGAAATATATCATTCCTATTTCACTTTTGTTCAGGGAAGATGTTCAAGTAAACAAAATTGAAATGTTCAGCAACAGTCCTAAATTTAACTTAAAGAGGCTTTGTGCAAACTGTCAATAAAACAGCTCATCTTTTTGTATATGTGTACAATAAGAAGGACAAATTATGCCCTAAACGGGCATGCAAAGGAAAAAAGATCACCTGGGGGAAAAAGATTTAATGCTTAATTAACAAAATTCTGATGGTCTTTTCTGAGCCAGCTTAGTCTTACCTGGGGCATTATTACAGAAAGTGTTTTCTTTCCTAAAGTAAGGTTAGGCTACTTTAGTGCAGCCTAAAGAAAGAGGGAAAAAAAGTAATGAGAAGACTCATGACTTTTAAATAGGGTATTCACATTGTCATCTGGCACTTTATTTATTTGCCTTTGTGCCAGAAATCTTCTCAATACCCACAAACAGTGAAATATTTCAGGGTATATTATCTTAAAAAATAAAAAATTGGGATTTGGACTGATGGTACATCTAGTTCAATATCATGCCTCTAGCAGTGGTCAGTACAGACAATGTTGCAGGAAACACCTTACAGGTAAGCAATGGGAGAATTATTTCCCAAGTCTATCATCCAGGTTAATGTATGTCCTTAGACAAGGGGTTTTGTTTGTTTGTTTTAATTCAGTCTTACAACTCCAAAAATCTTGTGCTATAAATCAAGGTGCTCTCGCTATCACTTTAGCTGCATTTTGCACTCACAGACGTGTCAGTCAAAGCTGGGATGAGTTGGACACTAAGCAAAATCCTACAAGCGTACTATTCCTACTCCAGAAAGCTTACACTCTAAGTAGACTCACATGGATAACCTCATTAACTCAATTACATTTGTTCACTTCCCCCTGCCTTTCACTGCTTTTCTTTTTGCACCACAGTGCAGTGAAGAG
>WEKW01033077.1:44581-119990 GCA_013389905.1 Sula dactylatra
CCTAATCTAGATCAAGGGCTCAGTGTGCACTAAGCAATCTGTAAGCATAGCAGAAGACAAGGTTCGGGGTTTTGGGGGTTTGGTTGGTGGTGTGGTTTCTTTTTTTACTTTCATCCAGGTCATAGAAATATTGCAGATGAAGCAATAATGAGCAATATTAGAAAACAGTTATTTTCATCTTGTCAGATAAATATCTTTCATCAGTCTAAGAAACAAGGAGGAAAGAGTTTGACAGAACATATGCAGGCAATTCATCCTGTTTTTTTCTGTTCCACTCCACTGAATTTACTGTTATTCACTCCCATTATGGGCTATTCATGATGCTATTGTTTTTATTCCAGCATTATGTCATTATCTGATTACAAATAAGCTTCTTCCATCCCCTTTAACTCAACACTAACCTAAAATGTCTTAAGTGCCATAACAGGGTTCTAAGCAGTCCAATGTTTGTGTGAAATTTTGCATTGTTGGCAACCTGACATTTCTCCCTCTGATGTGAAAGTCCAGCTGTGTCCCAGAGAGGAATTCAGATGGCTTTGTGCTAAACCACAGTTCTCAAGGTTGTCCATACAGGAATAAGTCAACTGGAAATATCTGTGAATAAACATCTGTTTAGTAGTATGCAGGATCTAAGATTTTTCTGAAAGTAGAAGTCAAACCATTTCTGTATAAAAAAATTTTTTTAAAGGTATATTTTTAATTCAACTCCTATAGTCCTCAGCACAGTTACAGTTCCTTAAACTGGCACAGCCCAATTCATTTATTAATAAGGCTGCTTTTGTTGCCAACTAAAACCCTAACTCCATGGAACATTTCAGAGAGACCTTAAGGCAAAACCCACACAAAAGTCATCTTTATTTATAAATATATATGTATCTTGACACAGCAGCCTTGTTCCCTCCATTAGGGTCTGCTCCAGCTGTGTCCTAGAACCCTTGATACTCCATTTGGTGTGGCTTGATATTAATAGATCCTGCCTGCTGATTTTTGAGGAAGGCTTACAGAGAAAAGACAGAAATACCTTGTCCATGACCTAGAAAACTATTCCTTATGCAAATATTAACATGTAGTATATCTCATGTTTCAAAGAGATAGAATGTCAACTCACTTAAAAATTCCTTTAATTATAGTGTCTGCTGTGAGCTATCCATGTTCTTTGCTGTTTATGTTTCATTCCACATTCTCTTCTTATTGTATTATGAAAATAATTGTGGAGAAGAGAGCCTTAAAATATTTGTAATGAGCATATGTAAAGGCAGCTTTAAAGAACATAACTTTGAACTCTCCGTTAAAAGGATAGCCTGTGTGGAAACTGCTGTGCTACAGAGTAGAACACTGAAGAATAGTCATAAAGTTCTGATGGAAAAGATAGTAAAGGCCCAGGTTGTTGCATGAAGCAGAGAAATCTCCAGACCACAATGTAATGATTACAGTATTGGAGAGAAATTCATTCAACACAATGAAACTGAGTTTTCTTATGTTCGGATGTGAAGATATCTTCACAGGGAATTTAGTATCAGTAAGGACTAAATTCTGAACATATAAACATTTGTTGACTTCAGGTGGAACAAGGAAATCTCTTATGCTGCAAAATGCAAAAAACAAAACAAAACAAAAAATTCCATCCAGGTCAGAGGGGAATACATGCAAACTCTCTGCAAAAATTATTGTGTATGTTCAGTACAATGAACTTCGAAAACTGCTGGTTTTTTGGTATTTGAGTTGTTGTCACCTGATGACTAAGATTGAGACACATTACAGGCATCATGTAGACACCAAGAATTTCAATAACAGGAATTTATTACAAGACTATTTCAGAGCTTTCTAAAATAAATTCTCACTACTTAAGTATCTTTTTTACCTAACACATCTCGATTTTTGCATTATAGAACTGTTTGTCTAACAACTACATGAAAGTACATTCAACCTCACTTTCTTCTGTTAAAACAATTTCTTAGTAAAACCTCAAATACAAGATGCCTCTGAATTCTTCTGCATTCTTGAGTACAACTGGTTTCTACAGCCACACAGATGTAACTGGACTATGTGGTATTAGTTATCTTAACAGTTTGTGACTTTTGCACATATTTCAGACTGTTTCTGCTGCTAGAAGAAATATCCACAGAAACTGGGTTTATATTGTTACCTCATTTATCATCTCCAACCAGATAAAATGGGTCTGACATACTAAGCCACCTACTTGGTTGGTTATTTTAAAACACCAAGGGTATAGCTTCTTGTCTTTCATAAGATTACCCCCCCGACATCTCTAGACAACTCATAACTTTGTATCAGTTAGAAATTATAAGGATCCAGTTTAGGGAGATCAGCTGCAGATCTTGGAAGACCAAACATGAGCTGCTGTAACACCTCATTATCTGCTATTTATTTATTTAACGCACTCATCGTGTTTTTCTTGGAGGATTTGTGTTTAAATCAAAATCTACATCCAGCATAGATAGGGCGAATACAAATTGTTTGGCACTACACCAAGGCTATTTTGGAAACATGATATAAGCCTCATTTGTCAAATTAATTGAGCACCTATTTTTCTTTGTTTACCCCTACAATGTCCCTTCTTGAGGGCACACAGGAAAGAAAAGAACTTTGCGATGAAAGAAAAGAACTTTGCGATGAAAGAAAAGGAAAACAACCCATCCATTCAAGCAGGTAGCCTGGGTCCCATGAACGTAAGTTAGTCAAGTGTTACATGGGCAGCCTGATGACCCTGCCCTGTAGTTACATAGGAACACAAGTGTTGTGCTGCCGGAACAGCAAACCTCCTGTGACTGTGGTGGAGGTATGGCATAGCTGCGTCTCTTTCCTGTTCCTCTTACTACATAAGCACACACTGTAAGCAGGCTACAGAAGAAAGAGAAGGGAAACAGTACAAAGAACTACAGCTGTCATATTCTGTAGTTACTGCTTGCTTTGAGAGATCTTCCCACAGCATTAGGACTCAAAGCCACCATGGAGGAGAGGAAGGAGGCTATGCAGTCACAGACTTTTCTTCCACATAGCCAGGAGCATGCGAACAATATTGGGTAACAATAACTGAAGGTAGCTGGAGGCTGGGGAGAAGGAACTAATTACTGGTCCCTGTTCTTTTCTTTCATTAAAGTAGTATCTTATCAATACCTGCACCCTGCCATAGGCCATCCAGCTCTTGGTCTTAAAAAAAGACTTATTCCTAGATGACAGATGAACTTTAGAGTACTCATCTGAGCCTGTAAGTATGATTAACTTTTTTACAACAACAAAAAAACTTTTCTCTTCTGGACTGGGAGCTTCATAGGCAGTTAGGGATTCAGTTACATATTTTCTGCTGTTTTTAGACCTTCCAATTTCTCTGAAAGTATGTGCATATGTCAATGTGTTATGTCTAAAACATATTTAGCTACACTAACACCTTTGGAGGTAAAGTGCAAGTGTATGTCTGCAGCTGCTCCTAGTCCAGCCATCTCCAACTGGAATACTTTTCTGTCTTTGATGCCTCCCATGCAACACTCCGAATAAGTCTCATTCACATGTACATAGAGTTAAATTAATCTTTTTCATTCTTCATTGCCATAAATGTCCTTTACCCTTATGCAGAGCTGGTTACTGCATGGCATTCCTTCTACCTAGAGGGTAGAAAACCTCTTAAGAGCATACAGCCATTCAGAACTGCTTCCTGGGGCGGCTATAAGCTAAAACCCCAAATTCAGCCTTCTTTCTTGTGAGATAATTCCAATATAATCCCAGAAGAGTTCCAGATACTGCCAGCAATGTGTGAGCCAGTTAGCCTTATGTCCAGCCAGAATCCTTATTTAGCAGCTCATCATGTTTTTCCTCAGCTTTTAGACCATTTCTAAAACATACCTTTAATAAAAGTAATAATAAAGTGGTCATAGTGCAACCTTACCTTATTTCCTGCCAAAATGCATTCTGATGTGGATTCAGCAACTTGTACTTTTGTTCAGTAGTAACATTTCCATGCAGACTATACTTATAAGAGAGTCAGAGTGTCTGGCTTTTTTGCTCTGGGCACCATTTCGAGTCACATGAACTGGGAACAGCTTGATTCAGATGTTAACAACCACTGACATTTGCAGGAATGTTGTTTAAAAAAAAATCATAAATGCCTTGAGAAATTTCACTGCTTAAAAGGCTTATCACAAAAGTTATTGAAAATACAGTATGGGTGTTTGTGAAGAACACATAATGTAAGCGTTCACAGCAACACGACACATAGCTGTATAGTATGTTAAGGAACAAATCATATTGAATAATGTTGTGTCCTGTTTCATGTCTTTACAAGCTTACTGAAGTAAACCTTGTGTGCAAATCAGGGAAGAATCTGACTTTTTGATTTTGAACGCATGTCAAGAGTTGAGAAATTAAATGGGATGAATTCCACCTCTGGATGACAAAAGTGATGAATTAGAATAAAACTGTGATTGGTACCTAAGCTTCCAGTGAACTATCTTCCCTCTCTTCATTTTCTTTAAAAACATTTTCAGTTTTGTAAGGGATTTATTTTTATTGTCTTAGATTTGAATAAGCTCTCCATCAGGTTGGCAACATTGGGGCAAGGGGAAAGATGACAGATTTGTGGTTTACATTTCACAGGACTGCAGTAATGGAGACACTCAGTTTAGCTCTCATTTGTTCCAGTTCACTTCAGTTTCCAAGGAAGTCTCATGTTCAGAAGGTGACCTCAAGGGGCATAGCTATGTCCCTGAATCATTTTATTACAGGATAAGATATAGCTGAGTCCAAGCATCTGACAGACTCTTATTCTTCTCTGTGTAAATGGAAGTTACATGGATTATTTTAATCCTTCTTCCAACCTGAGATGCTTCCTTTCTGCGCTCTGTGGTCTTTTAAAGTGAACCAAAAAATTTGAAGACCTCATGAAGCCTACAAGGAGCATTCAGAAGCATGAAAATCTTTTGCATCTCAAGATCAGTGAAAGAGGAAAAAAAAAGAAACTCAAACCCAGTCAAACGTAGACAGACTAAAGCAATACACGCACATTGTCCCCTTATAATGTTTGCATGGCTCTGGAAGTAGAACATAGGTATTTTTCTAAGAGAAAACAGAAAAAAGGAAGTCATATAGTTCTTTCTTTCTTCTTTCCCCATTAACATGGTTCCCACAGCTCTTGCACCTTCAGCCAAATTGGTGACCAAACTACTGGCAAACCAAGTTTCTGTGCTATGTGTAGGAGAGAAGAAATTGATAATTATGCAGTGGTGCAGAGCAGGTGTTCTAACACAGCTAGTAAATACCTGTTGTCAAATACAAGCTTTGCAGGAAAAGCCTATACACATTTTGTGAATGACAGACTTCCTAACTATGTGCATATCACCTGTATCACACTTGTACATTAAGTCCATCCAACGTTTATCAGAAAGGGGCTGATTTTGTATGTTTGGTGTGGGGAATCAAAGGAAAGAAGCAAAAGCCATTTACTAAAGGATGATTTTAACTGGATTGTTTTTGTTCAGAAGCTAATGGCAATCCAATTTAGTGATCATATCCCTCAAAGATAAAATAATGTCAGGAAACTCCCTCTTCATATGCATTTCAGATACAATAAGCATGTTAGACTGAATGAGCATGAGCTACACAGCCAGTGCTTGTGTTCCCCAGAAGTGGCCGGGCTACGTAGTCTGAAGTGTTTCAGTAAGAGTTGCTATCCACATGGTGTAGCATCCACACTGGCAGATCTGTCTGATGCCTGCAAACACTTGAGAACAGATGTAACCTTGTAATTTGCTTTGATGATCCTCCTGAAAGATATGTAATTCTTGGGAAAAACTAAATCCATCATAACCCTGTATATACATCCCAAAAGCTAGATATAATGAAGCAACAAGTAGAGCAGTTGTTTCATTTGGTTTGAAAGCATGAGAAAATGTTACTGTTTCTTTGTCATATTTTCAGTATAGATCACAGTTAAAGAATTAAGTGTTCCTCTAAAAAAAAATACATAGTTTTAGCCAAAAGGTGTGAAATCTCAGTACTCCAGAAGGAAGAATTCCAGCAGCCATCAAAAGCAGCCATAGTAACATCGCAGTATTCCTGCTTCATGAGATTTCTTCCCCGACCCAAGATTTAAAGGAATAGACCTAAAGGAGATTAGGTAGCTTACTATTTTCTCCTCCCCCACATCGACTACATCATCATTATCAAGACACTGAATTAGACAAAACAAAGACATCATAACTATCTGAAAACTCCACAGTCCAAAAGAGGGTGATGTATCCTGCCTGAGTGGGGTAGCAATATTATCATGAAGACATCATTTGACGTTTCATGAAGTCAGATCATGAAGTAATAACTGAAGATATTTGGAGGAAGGAAGTTAAGAAGCTATGGGAGGGCCAGAAAATGTCTGTTGTTTAAAAAATGAACAAACAAACCTGCTGGTAAGATTGCTTTAAAAATACAGTTAATTCAAAAGGAAATTTTCCCACTCAATCTGTAGAACAGTCACAGCAGTAACTTAAACAGAGACTGAATATGCTCCAGCTCACCCGCCTACAGAGCTCCCTCCACTTCAGTTGTCAGACTGTGTGCAGGATCCTCTGAATTTACAATCCAGGTTTCAATCCCCCAAGGAGGGCTAAGCACTGCTCGTTTTCTGAGACACGAATGTGGGTGGATTTGGTGTCTTTAGCACAACATGAGCTAATTTAACTGCAGGTGCAAGCCAGAAATTGCTCCTGAACCCGTTTTCCTCCAATTATCAAACCATTCTATCGTAATGTTAAGACAAGGTCAATCAAAACTGATGCCCTACAAGGAAAGCACCCATATGGAGGTGTTTTGTTACAATATATCTCCCAGGGTTCTAGTCAGCCAAGAGGGGAAAGTGGATTTTAATTTGTTGTTTCTACCTGTCAGGAAAAAAAGAGTGAAGTTGCCATATTTAGTAGCATTGCCTAGGAAACTGCAGTGATGGAAGGGTCAGAAGACACGGGTTTTGTTTGTTTTCTCAGTTGTGTGGTGGTTTGTTTGGTGTGGGGTTTTTTTGTTTGGTTGGTTGGTTGTTTTTTTTTTTTTAATGCAGAACACAAATACAAACTTAGCTTTGCTGAAATGTAAGTAGAAGGTAATATGTATTAAAATCATTGCCCTGCTGAAAGTCACACCTAGGGTGGAAATATAAGAATGTTTTTTTCCACTGTCCGAAGTAGTATCTAGAGTGAGATGAAATGAGACTAGTTGTCTTTTCCCACCACAAGCTGTTGAAGACAAGCTAGAAATGCTATTTCTTGGAAACTGAGTCACCAGGTACAGTAGCTGTGTGAAGAAGAATCTTGCAGAGGTTCTTGATATTAACAAGTCAGAACTCTGCTTTCTTTATGTAACACAGTCTCCTCAGAGGAGGTGATTGTTACAGCTAACTACCCTGTAACAGACTTGCTTTTGGCCCTCTATCTGCTGGAAATTAAAAGTTACACTAGATTTTGAAGGAACCATTAAGGAACTTTGCCCATCAAGTTCTAATCCTACTCCCATTACCAAAATGAGGTTTTAGGACTGAAAGCCACACAACATGAAACTTAAGAATGGTAACTCAGAGCACATCACTGTTTCAGAAGTGCAAAGCAGCAAACAATAGTTTTAATGTAAGGAAATGCGTTCAATACGTACACTTTCCTTTGCTTGAAAGTTTAACACAGAGCAAGCTCTTTCACTGCTTTCAAATCCTGTGAAACAATATTTGATCTGATTTCTTGGTTCTGCTGGCTGTGTGACATGCCAGTATTTGTGATGATCCAGGCACTGAAATTCTTCCTTTTAGAAAAATTAAGCATTTTAAACTGAGTTGCTGATCAAGATAGAAGAGGAACATGCCTCAGTGGAGGCACTCAAAGGACATGGGAAAAAGCCAAATTATGGACCAACATGAAGGTCTGCATTTCCATTATTACTGCTCAGAGGTGTGTCTTACTTTACACATACAGAGAAAAAGAAAATCTCCTAATTTTTTTGTGGACATTTTGTCAGGTGAATCATCTCTCTGGCACAGAAACCCATAGGACATTAAGTGATGAAACTCTACAAATTTGTCTTCAGTTTTTAGACTTCATTTTACCTTCTGGTCATTATTTCAAGCCCACTAACTGAAATATTGCTAAACATACTGCTTCATCAGAGATCGTGCAGAGCGCTGCAGAGTGCTGCAGAGATTAAATTAAGGTGGCTATTTTGCATAAGCAGTTTTGTTTTTTTTTTTTTCCTTTAATATAATATAAAGCATCCTCAGAACACTGGATGGATATTATTAAATTTTATAGTATCCTGTACAGAAATAACATTCATTTTATGGAGACAGAGAGAGCCATAAAGCAATTAGAGGATCAGCTTGGCTTTTACATCATATTCTGCATTTAGAAGACTGAGGCAGAATTCCCATAAAAGTGCCAGATTTTTGGGACAGACAGGAGTACTGTTGAAAGGGTACATTATTACCTTAAAACAAAAAATCCCATCAGACAGCAGAAGTGGCCAGAAATAGTACAGAATATGTCTACAATAACTATACTACTGGGAAACATGCAATTCTTGCTCTCAGCCCAAAAGAGCAACCTCACTGCTCTGCTAGCTGCTGCCAGCTGCAGGAGAAAGCACCAGGCAGGATTTGCTGTGGCTTTTCCACATATGTGGACCTGAGGAGAATAATAATCCAAGTATATGGGATATACTATATTACTTCAGCAGTTAGGTGCATGTCAGTGAATGTACTCACAGTTTTAACACTCTGCCTACTGGGTCTACCATGCAGCATCTGAAAGAGAAGAATCTGTGTGATTAGAGAAAGATAGCAAGATGATTAAGAGAAGATAAAAGCTAGACTGATCATTAAGAAAATAATGTTGTTGACTTTGTTTATAGGAAACCTTAGAGCTGTTTTCTAACAATTGCAAGGATTCGAAAAGTGTTTCACAGTTCAAATTGAAAATTAATTCCAGCATCTGTCATCGTTTTCTGAGTAGATCCTTGGTAATCCACACCACTAAACTTGCAAGTAACACTTTGCATACTCAGCAAACGTGAATCAGGAGAGCTCCAGCAACAGCAGCAGAAATCTCACAGATATCTCAGTATTGTTGTGTCCCTTTTACAAGAGTGGAAGCATGGACAGACAATGTACCTTGCCAAAAGCTGTCCAGCAATCAGGCGACTGAACTGCCTTGAGCCCAAGGTCTGTGTCCAAGTCACTGAAGTCTGCAGTCCTTTAAAGAAGCCCATCACTTCAACTAAAGCTGTGGCCCTCTTTTAGGGTCCCCAGCTGGTCATAGAACCATAGAACATCCTGAGTTGGAAGGGACCCACAAGAATCATCGAGTCCAACTCATTTCCCTGCACCCTGGGAAATTTCCCTGGTCCTCAGACTCTACTTCACTTCTCAATAAGGTCTAAAGCTGTACCTGCTTGGTAGCGCAAGTTGCGCCAAATAAGACAGACGCTCTGTTTAAGGACAAAGGGAGGAAGATTTGGCTGTAGATACAACCATCTCCTTTTAACTGTTCCTCAGGTAAGAGGTGGAAAAGAAACTCCCCGTGTGGGTGGCCACACAGAGATATATTCTCTAAAGTTTGTTACAAAACATATCGTGTCTAAAGTTGAAGTTACAAGTGCTGCGACAGATTTTCTCACATTACTTTTCAAACCAACCCACCAACCTGAAGCTTGCTACCGATAAAAGCACATTGTTTTGATGTACAGTTTGTATGCTTTATATGCCACTCCCTGTCTGTTCAGTTCTTTTTATGCATTCAGTGCTCAGTTTCATACTAAAAAAACAAATTTTGTTACGAACATTTTCCTTCCTCCGGAGCAACCCATGGATATTAAGATATATGCATGAACGAAGTTTTTCCATAATATTCCCATTCTTGAACTCAGTAACCTTTCTGTATTTTAATTTGAAATAAAGCAAGTTACAGTTTGCTTCCAGTTAAAAGGTTCCTACCCTTGAGATGTAAAACATTAGCTGTATAGACAACACGGTTAAAAAAAACCAAACCCACAATTACTACTCTTTGCAGAAGGCTACTTGCAAGACACCTTTACAGTGTAACTATAACTATAACTTGTAACAGAGATAACACTAAAATGGCAGAAGACTTACCTTCAGAAGAATCAGCATGGAGGCTCGTTTCTTTTTTACTTCATACGTGATCAAATGCTTATAGCAAGACTTAATGCTGACTCCCTCCACCTCTGTAGTGGTCAAAAAAAAAGATAGCCAAAAATCTAAGCACTCTTATAGGTTTGGCAAACTGGAGAGCAGTAACATCTGGCTTTTTGCCTGAAATTAATTGGAGAAATGTATTACAGGCTATGCTCTTATCATCAGCTGCCAAAAAACATTTAGATAATACTTCATTACAAAGAGGAAAAAGGAAGATTTTACTTCCCAGAGAAATACATGTACCAGACAACACTGTCAAGCAGATAACAATTAAGAACTGACTGGTGAATACCAGAGGAAAAAACTTTATACTATTTAGTTTTCCCTTTAAAAAAAAAACCCCGTAATTCCAAATGTAGAGGGAGACAATTACCTTTTCCTGTGGATTTCAGGGTGAAGAACGCAGTTGATAAACAAAGTTTCAGCTATAAGATGCTTTGCCTAGGTACCTTGGTTGAGCACTGAAAGTCAAACCTACTTTTTCCTCTCTTTATAGATCAACAATAGAAATTAACATTTCTGCAGGGATGTGAAACTGCACCTGTGACTCTTTGCCATCCCTCCTGGCTCTGCCCCAAGTGTTCCAGTGCCTGTGTAAGCCCTGCATTAATGTTGTCAGCAAAGGATTTATGTGTATCCTTCTCTGTGGGCTGTTAAGACACTACGGGGAGGAACCAGAAAACAAGAAAGACTTAAAAATAGGGGAAAAAATGGGAAAAGAAAAAAGCTCCCTGAAGAGCTTAAGTTGAAAGCCTCTATTCTGCTAATGGCTATTAGCACAACTTACATAGTGCACGGACATCAGGGTGATGTCTGTTTATACCCTTAAGTGAGCAGATAAAACTGAGCATACGCGCCTCTTATATTTGGATGAAGGTGGATGAATATTGTGGCGGACAATAAAACAGGACAAAGGAGAAAATAGCAGAAATAAAATAAGGTGAAATGAAGATAAGCAGGCAAGAGGAAAACAAGAATAGGAGACAAAAAGAGATTAGGTAGAAAGAATATGGTACAAAGGTGGTTTTTTTTCTCCCCTTACTTCTCGCATCACATCATGTGGCAGAAAAGGCCTGGAGTGGCGGGCATTCACTAAGAGCACGACCATCAGCCTGGCTCCCTTGAGAGGAGGGTCCCAGCACGTTGCTTTAGGCAATAGCAGCAGGAGCTTCTCCCCAGCCCTGGACCAGCCATGTGTCTGCTGTGGCTGGTGGGGGATCAGGGCTCAGCCTGGCCAATGGGGCTGTGCAGCAGGAGCGACACCTCAGCACGCTGCTAAAACATGGAGCTGTGGGGCTGCGGGGAGCAACCACGCGCTTTCAAGTGGGAGTGAGCCGTTGAATGCCTTCCCATAAGATTGACAGTCCTGCTGTCAGAGCAGAAGGTTTTCTTGCCTCCTCGCTGGTAGCAGATCGGCTCTGCTCTGCCTGCACAGTGACACACAAAGCTGTGAGGGTTGGCACTGAATTGTTCTGGACCTGTTTTAGGCAGACCAGATGTGTCATCACAGCTTCACAGTCCATGGCTGTACACTGGGGGGTGGCAAGCCAACTAGGATGGTAGCTGTATGATCCCCAATCTTTCACCATTAACATTGATAAGCAATACCAGTTTTCTCCATGCATACAAAGACATAAATCATCATTGCAGAATTTACCTTGGGCTGGTCTGGCTCCACAGGGCGGGTAAAAGCTTGTCTTGTAGAGAATAACAACTGCTGCATGATCTGCAGCACTAGAGCTACACTTGGTGAGGTTCAGTCAATTCACAGCTATAAACTAGAGGAAGTGCTGCCTGGATAGAGAGCTGGATGCAGGCAGAGTAATGAAGACAGAAGACACCTGTGGCACAGCACAGTAATTAGAGCTTAACTTGAGATTAATCCCCAGGAAAATCTTTCTATTTAGGCACTGACAAATACTTCATTTCAATCAAAAGCAATGCCACAGAATGTTCAAATATACCTAAATTCATTCTGGGGAACATTTTATGAGATTTTTGTCCCAAACAATGTAAATGAACACACACGTAGCAGGCTTTTCCACCTGCATAAATTCCATTTTTGTATCAGTTAACCAGTATCATTACAAACTATTTAACTCAGCCATGAGAATAAAGGCAATGGCACCAGTATGAGAATATATACCAACTCCTAGACTTATCTTTTCATCAAATAAGGCTTAAGCATTTGTATGAGGGTGAGCATGTGGATGGTTGGATACCACTGGTTGTGTCTCTATTAGCTACACTTTCATAAAGAAACAGTTACAGTTAGGCTGTGAAAAACTTTGTGAATGTTTGTGCACTTTTGGTCATAAAATGAATACTTGTTTTGTTTTCACATGTATTTGTTAGGCTTTTCTGCATAGTTTGATTAACAAAACAGCACCTTGGGAAAATGAACAGTCCCCGGGCATGGGTTTTCATTCAGATTTATTGATAGAGCAAACTAATTAAGTGGAGCGAGGCTTATATACCAAATTAAAAATCTAATGCTGAAATTGGGAATCAATCTCCCTGTTAGTATTGCCAGTGATGTCAGCAGGACGACACTTCTGAATGTTCACATGGGTATATGGGCTTGCTTTGCTGTTCAGCGTTATATTCTTTTCTTCTGCATGTAAATAAACAAGTATGGCTAACCTAGCAATTCCTTTAGAATAGTTACTATTATTCAGATATACCTTAAAGATTTTGATTCAAGTTTTTCTCCCCTAAACCATGCAAACATGAAACTGCATATAACCATCCAACACCAGAAAGGCGAGCATTAAGAAAAACACCAAAATGTAGCACTAAACCCACAGAAGTGGGCAGTGCTACAGCTTTTAAAATCAGCGTATTTCTCTTCCTGTTCCCAAGTTTTCCCTTCCTAGGCTCCTTTTCTAATCTCTCTTTTTGAACACCTTGAAACTGCTCTCTTTCCCCAAGCCCCAGCTATTTGTTCTTCCACCTCTTGGCTCTTGCTTTTACTTTAAAAACTTGTCTTTTTCTGTTAAAATGATATGAAAGAGTTCATACCTGGAAATGAATGTGAAAAACCCCAGGGTATGATGACTGTTGAGAAGTTCGAGTGTGTTCACCTGTCATTTGGGTTTAACAGGAGAAGACTGTGAAAAAATGACAATCCTTTACTGCCAGGGCAGAAAGAAACAGAATATATAGGTTAGAGGCTATTAGTTTTTAGATGAGTGGAACCTGAAGGACAGCAATGTATTAAGATAAATATTTTTTAAATTAAAGCATTTCTACTAGGGGAAAAAAATCAGCTTTCTTGATGTCACTGGCCCACAAAAATGATGCAGAGGCTTAGCAGCCCCAAGCCCGGCAGTGTGTTTCAGGGAACCCAGTTTAGTTACACGCAGAGCCTGCGGTGGGATGCAGGCTCCTGCAAAAGGTAACTCACTGTCCTTTAATGTTGAATAAAATCTATCTCCATCCAATAAGCAGAAAACCCAAAGCTTGCAAAAAAATCTGAACGATTTCCAGTTTCTGAGATAGGTTCATCCATGTATTTGGGATTGACAGTATCCCATCCTCCACCCTTTCTTACCAAGGAGAGCATGCCCTTGTGTAAACGCAAGAGTTGGCAGCTGTACAGTGCTTTTGCAGAGCAGGAAGCAGTTAAGGACATAGGAAACCTGGTGAGGGTCCAGCTCCCAGTCACTAGGGCCAGAGAAAGTCTTTGGCCCCCAGCTCGAGAAGGGCATGAGCTAGGGGAGCTGGGAGGCAGCCCCTGCCCGCTTGCTGAGCCTCGGGCATGGCCCAGTCAGCACTGCAAGGAGCACCGGGGTGGGAAGGCAAGCTGGCACAGGGGACTCAGGCTCGCTCAGTGGTGCAGCTGCAAGTCACCTCCCAGTCCATGTGGTCTTTGGAAAGGGAGACTTTCTGGGGAGTAGGTATTGAGACATCGCCCTCCTCAGGGGCATGCCTTGACTGTATGCCTGCATGGGCGCCCTGAGAGTTGGCAGTATGGTGTAGGAGGTTGTAGTAGGATGAATGTATTTTCTTAGAGAGAAAAACCCTGAGATGATACTGACTCCTCCTGATTAGCTCCTAGATGTTCTGCCTTTGTGGAAAACACCAGAGGAACAATCTTAAGTAGTTCTGTTACAGGTTTCCTTTTTCCTTGTGACATGTTCAGTTACCTGTCAAGAACCATGATCAAGAGCTGTTTTACTGAAGAGACACTTTCTTGGTTTTTGCTTGTCTAGGAAGTAGATTTTAGGAATAAACACCATTTAACATCATGTACACTTTTATTTGGATGATGTGCATAGTGCAGATATATAGAGATCTATAGATGCAGATACTCATACAGCTATATATTTAATGTAAAAGACTACAAGTAAATTTAACAGAACATATTTAATCCATTTTTAACAATCAATTAAAAAAAAAACTTGAGACATCAGCTATCTCGATATATCTTCATACTTTCTTATAACATTTTTTTTTTTGGTAGCTAGACTGCTTCTGCCATCAGCCCGAGGACTGGACAGCACTTGCTCCTCAGGTTGTTGCGAGGATGTCCTGGGGAGTGAGCACAGCTCTGCCGCCACACTGCAGTCTCTCAGGTGATCGTGCAGTGCCACCTACTTGTTGCTGCTGAGGTCTGCAGAAAAACAGTTACTGCAGTTGAAACCAACGACTTAGAGAAGTGATTCTCTTGGTGTGTTGGGAGGGAGGGGGGGTCGCGTTGTCCCCCACCCCCAAAAATGTTATTTCAACATCATTTGTTTATAGAATATTTCAAAATTTAATGTTTTTATTTCAAATTTAGAAGGCTCATGTTTATTACTATGTCATACAAAGCATGTTTACCTGAACAGCATACAAAATTAGCAAACTTCTAACAGGCAATTAAGAAGTGATGCTTGAGAAAAGCAGTTACTACAAACGAGTTTCCCTCTAGACGTGACAAAGTCTTATGGAAATAAGAGCAAGAGTAGCTTGCGTTGCAGCCTCAGGAAAATATAAGTGTGCAGTCATGCACATGAGAGCCTGTGGCAGTAACACGGTGCTACTCCTTGGGGCTGCTCCCGCAGGTAATAGGAGGTAAAACTTCAGTTCGTAAGGGGATTGAAGAACAACAGTAGCAGTATGGTCAGCCTCAATGTAACTATGCAGGTATAATGTAACCATAAAAAGTAGCTTGCACGGTTGCTTTCTGAGTCTTAAGATTACAGTGTGGCTTCTCACAGTTTTATTGTGTTGCCTGTCTTTCCGTAGATCTGTATCTCAGGTACTTCTGTGGTAATCTGCACTTTCACATAATCAAACCAAAGCCAAACCAGACAAAAAAAAAATATGATTCTGGCACTTGCAGCTACAGAACACAAGTAGAAAACATAAATGTTAAAGGCTTAAACCCCCAAGTATTAATTAAATAATTCCTCCTACCTCCTGGTTTCCTTTAAAAATGAATAAATATGTAAATAATAAACAGCCCTAATTCTGGGAGTACTACTGCATGACCTTTCCATTTGCAGTGTGGAAACTGATTTTACATCCTGGAGCAAAACACTTTCCCTTCAGAGAATGTGTGTCTGTGTGTATTTACAGCCTTTGGCAGAGGAGTGGTTTCGTAGAGGTCTATATACGGCCTCTGAGTGCCCTACATAGCATATAATAGGTTGAAGCAGTGATGCATGGTATCAGAAAAATTTTGGGTCCTTTGGTAAACGAATAAGTGTTAATATTTTATAACCAGGATATTCAATTCCATCTAATCTTTAGATTTTGTTTAACACTGGAATTTTTGGCTGGTAATGATGAGAAGGTGTCTAGCTAATACAGGACTGCTTCCTGCAAAAGCGGAGAATCCCTCTGCAGATGTGAGGATCAAATCCATTAAAAACCCCACCAGACTATGAAATAATTTTTTTTCTATATTATTTATTGGTCTGTTCAAAAGGGTTCTGTTCTCTTAAGCAAGCAACACAAAGGCATCCTTAAAAATGCTTTTAGGATCACCTGTTGTGTTACACCTTGAAGAATGTGTGAAACCATACAAAAATCAGTGGATGGCACTGTTGGCTTGCAGGTAAAGAATCATCTCCTAAATTATAACATATACACAGATTTTAGGGTTAGCTGCATGTTGATTTATGTTTCCCTAGCACTTTGCAGAATTTGCTGTATTTAAGGAAATCTACCTTTCTTAAATGACGTCTATTTCCATGCTGAAATCATCAAAACTGATGGTTATTTAATTCTGACATTCTGTAGCTCACTTGCAATGAAAGTGTTTGGACACAAATATTAGACTGAAAAAAATCATCCCTGCAAGGAACACACTAGGTCTTGAAACACTGACAAGTGTCTGATTTTACCTCTTTAGTCCATAAGCACATAGCGTGAAGACTTGGTTTACTGAAATCACGTACAGATGACACATTTTTCCATCCATAGGGTACTTGAGAGACTTACTGTCTCACTCAGGATCTGATGACTTTGCTGATCACAAGTTACCTGAGAGTCCTCGAATACTCTGAGCATCTTTGAAACAAGATAAGACAGAGAAAACAAAATTGCTGGAGAAGTGTAATGTGGTAGGGTGTGCAGAGAGGTAATGCAAACCCAATGACACGGTGATTGTCTTCATTGGAGTGCAGCACATCGATCTAGTGTAATGCTTGGCAGCATTCATTCTGTGCTGCAGCTCAAGCACTACATGCAGTAGGGAGTGGGGATCCTGCATTTTTTTCTGCTGCAGATCATATGCTTGTGCACAGAGATAAGGAATTGCGAGGCACATTTACCATAGGTATACAGGCTGAAGCTTGTGTCCTTCACTATGGGGTTAATTCATTGAAAATAAGTGCACTTAAGGTCATACCTACATTTTGAACACAAATCAAAACGCAGTCTCAATGTCAAACTTAATTTGAACCCACACTGTGGATATACTCTTGCAGGTTCTGTTTGTAAGCTTGCTCAAAAGGGAAAGATGAAGACTCATCTCTGTGTGATGGATAGACCAGGCACATGGTATGCTGATGTATGTTGTGGCTACGCAATGGGCTTTACAGCAGGATTTGCAGTCAATGAAGGGATCCTCTGCTGAGTGAGACCCCATGTAACAGAGCAATGGCATCGGAAGTTTGTAAGTAAACCAAAACTTACCTCATGGTTCTGGCAGTGGGCACACACCTGCAGGCATCGTACCCCAATGTATATGTGAAGCCACATGGAGCTAAATCAGGAAGCCTGATAGGGCTTCCAGGAGCCTGAAAACTTTAGTATGCTGCCTGCATTATGATTCTGGGTATAAGGGAAATATAGCCTGAGGGTCTGAACCAGTATGTGCTGAATACAAGGGAAAGGTTCCCACTGAGGTTGATGGGGTGCCTTTGTCCTCTGTCCTGAATTCCAGCTGGGATGGAAAGGGAACCAATTCCAAGAATATCTGGCTATCGGCAGAGGGAAAAGGTCTTCATTCCTTCCTTCAGTTCTTCACATTAAGATTTCTGCAAAGACATTCATGTTGTTACATTGCATTGAAACTGAAATTTTAAAAATATTTGCCATTTTAAGATAGGAGGAAAGAAAAAACCCCACTTTTATATTTCAAGCTGAGCGCTGTAACTATAATATGCTAGTCAAGGTCCTAGAAGGTGGAATGCAGACAGGGACTGAGTAAAGGTGTTTTATTTATTTGGTTTGGTTTTTTTTTTCATTCACTTGCCTTGCTGAGGAGATCACCCTGCCTCTCTTGGATTAAAAATAATATGAGTTAAAATACCCTTTAAGGGACTTTGGTTTTGTGACTCAGAGGTCCTGAAGCAATCTTTTATCCTGACAGATAATGTATTTCTGGTATGTCTGTTGCATCTCTACACTTTTCTTCTAGGCACCCACTGTTGTCATGGCTACAGTATCCATACTCTGAAAAGTAATAAATAAATAAATAAATAACTCCCCTCTTTCAGAGTAAAGAAAAATCATATTTGTTCTGTACATGAAAAGTAGTTTTCTGCACCAGACATTTTAATATTAAAAAAATTTAAACTACTAAAACTGTATTTAAAAGTCCAGTTTTATTCCCACAGATTTTAAGCTAAAATATACTGAGCCTGTCTAGTCAACAGCCAAGCTCACGGCTGGACACTGCTGGCATAATAAGCAGCACTGAAACCTGAAATATGTCATGAATCAGCATCTCTCCTCACTACCCTGTGAAGGGAAATCTCTCCCAGAAATTTGGTACTTTTTTATGCAGAAGGGGCTAAGACTCCTTAATCCATGAAGATCAAATATTTCAAGATGCAGGTAACAAAAGATTTCTTTAATGCAAGTAATGCGGGCAGTGGGGACAGAGTCTGTGGTGTAACTCCATTATACATGGAGAGATCCAGCTTCAGGAATACAATTGAAATGACAAGTTTCTAAATGTAATAGAATAATTACACTAACTAGAGATGACTCTGCTTTGAGCCAACTCTTCTAGCCTAAGGGACTGAAAATAAATAGCACAGATTTTTAGTTCTCTCACTACTGAGCTTGATAAAGCTAGTATGGCTGCAGATCAGCAAGAATATTATTTTTATTTAAGTTTACATAAGGCATCGTGCCTTATCACACAAGGCAGACAGTCCCCACCACCTCAGTCATGGCCACTGGGAAGCTTTCACGAAGCTAAGCACGCTCTCCATGTCATGCCGTCCTTCCGCTATGGCTGCTTACAGAGGTCTTCCCTCAAGTCCCGCAGCCAAATTCTCCTCTCGGTTGCATTATCACTAAAACAAATACCTCCGCTGTGGTGCACAGGCATAACTACACATAGGCTGTGCAGTTTGCACAGCTTTCTGTCACTTGCTACCTTTCTTCCCCGAATTGTTCAGAGGAAGCCTGCTTGCATTACTGCGTGGCAGAGTGTTTCTATAAGGCCAAACCTTGCCTTCCACGACGCTTGCCTAGATTTCTTCCTTTGGGAAATGAAATAGCTCCTCTGCCCGGTCACATATAAACACTGTTGCTCTGGATATTGTCATAGGTGTCTGACTCTGAAAGACACTTAGTTTCTTTTTGGCAATAACAAACCTACTTGCTAGTACAATTTAGTGGAGTTTTAATCAGCGCCACCAGGCTGGTCACAGAGCAGCTCCTGAACATCTGCCATACAGTTCTCACATCTGACAGGTCTTTTCCCAAGGCACATGCCATTTATGAAAGAAGGTGTGTGATGTTGCCTGTTACCAAAACCTGTTCTCTTAATGCATGTTTAATGAGGTGGCTAATGCTTTGTGAGTAGGAGCACCTAGCCTTAATAGACACAGATATGCACAAAAGGATAACATAGGCTTTTCAGTTGTCCTGCACAAAAAATGCATATATATGTTTGCAGACAATAGTAATTTCTCAAATATGATTAAAAATTAAATACAAGATTTTTCTTTTAATTTTTACTTTACAGTTCTGTTAATCAGAGGAAAAACAAAGCAGAGAAATGCACTATCACTGTTTTGATAATCTTAACATCGAGAAGTCCACAATACCTAAGCCTGAAGAACTCATTATAATTGAACATTATAAAGCTGAAAATAAAGTTTTACAGAGAGGATGGAATTGTTAGAAATGATATATAAATTCAGAGGGAAGACTACGCTGATCTTCCCGATAGCCTTTCTGTTCTCAATACTACAGACAGTACTTCTAACTGATTTGTGACTGTTCTGGGCAAACTACAAGTTCTTGCCTTCTGGTATAAGCAAGAGTCTGAGACCTACATCTTTTTTAAAGGCAGTCTTTCACCTTCCCTGGTATAATCAATATACATTCTCACTTGTTATCTTTTTTCTTAGAAGGTCAAAGCACTTTGCCTTTGCTATGCAGCATTTCTGCAGGCTGACACTGCTGTTGGGACCACACCATTCTCCAAGTCCAGAAGCCCAGGATGCAGAGCACTGCCTTCTCCAGTTGCACAGCTACCCAGCTCCGTATTGCTTCAGAACTATGTCCTTTGATTTCCTATTTCTTTCTGGGGTTTTCCTGTAGCTATTCACTACAGACTGCTTGGTACAGACAGCTACACCCCTGCTCAGTGATTTTAATAGCAGGAAGCCCAAGACAGTTTTGCTCAGGGTGATTCTTACTGGGAAAACCTTCTCATCCCCACACATTTGTCCCCATAAGGGCTCGCCTCTCTCATTTTTTCCTTCACAAAACGCCTATTCTGCAACCCCCAAAGAGCCACAGCATGTGCCTCATTGGATTCCAGCTGACCTGGCGTGCAGGGCTACAGCCGCCTCCTTGATTTACAACTCTGGGCAAGCGGCTTCACTTCTGTGAGATATCGTCTATTCAACTGGAATGGTCTTTGAGACTAAGTAACCCTCTGCCACCCCCTCCATAAGAACTACTGCTTCAGCATTTAGCTGATCTGTATGTTTATGGGATTAAAGGATCTGGTTTCTCTTACTAGGTCAGTCTACTCTGTTGTAATTAGCCTTATCCTCGTCTTAAAATTAGTCTCACACCAAAGCCCCAGAGCTTATTATGGCCTGAACTTTGGAAACATTCAGATCCGTATCCCACTGGTGTAATTTTAAATGTAGTTGGTAAACTTGTACAACTCTGTATGTTCTACTTGCATGTATACAAACCACTTAAAACTAGTAACTTAAGCTTGAACGTGTTTCTCCTAACACAAGGATGCTGAATGTGGCGGGGGAGTTTCCAGAGAAACCCATGTGAAGCACTACAACAAGGAGCACACAGCACATCCCCAGCAATTCTGAGATACACATACGCCTCAAACATGCCAGTGAATGCTTGGCAAAATAAGGGACTTTAAACTGGAGCTATTTACAAGTATTCTAGAGAGGAAACACCCTTATCATATAGCAATTTCTGGCATGACCATTTAACCCCATCAGTAAAATTAGTGCTGAGAATATATTAGAAACAGTGAAAAATATCTTTCTCTGCTTAAGAAACTTACTGATGCTTTTAATGACTATTAAACCAGGAGCTGCTTAAAAGAAGGCCAAAATTAAGTATTTTCATGAGCCAATCCCTTCTTCATTAAAATGTTAGAAGACAAGCAGACAATTAGTTCTAACAGTTGCAAGTTGGATAGTTCAAGCATCTACTTTATTACTACAGTGACATTTCTCATTCCCTTGCCTAACAGCATCATGTCTATCCACCTCTAGTTTTTTAGTAGTCCATACTTTTTCTCCTTAGGCGATTCCTGTGCTCATCACCACCTCTGCCCTGTCCTCTCCAGGGAGTGTGCAGGGTACACCACTGCTGAATGACCTGCCTTCTCTTTATCTGGATGAGATGATCTCCAGAGGTCCCTTCCAACCCCTACCATTCTGTGATTCATCGTGGCTGGCTAGATGTGAGCAAGGTCTGATTTGAAAGCAAGTATGTCATCAGCAAGGCTTACACATTTGCTTGAGCACACTGATAGCTTAATGAAGCCATCCAGCTTTCAAACTAGAGCTTGCCTGGAGCAAGCGATCACTGACCTGCCTGCTGTAGAGTACCAGGCTTATTTGTGTCTATGGAGTATTGGCAACTGCAATCTAAGAACACAAACTGATGGGAAAATGCTCCTGTTTTGTGTATGGGGTGATTTTTTTTCCCTCTACAACAAAGATGGTGAGATGAATCCTGACTTTTAACTTGAATATCAGCAACAGAGAGATTAATCTTAGCATCTCTACAAGATGCCTCTTACAGACAATTGAGACAAACAGCCTCTTTCATGAGGACCTCTATTAGATGTCCACATTAGATGAGTCATTCTGCAACAATCCAGATGAAACTCACTTAAAGTGTAAAACAACTTCTATTTTTATTACCCATTGGTAATATCATTATTATCAATATCATTACCCATCACCGAATATCACATACTTAGTGCTTTGAACATCCTAGTGGATTTTAGTTGGAATTGACTGGTGTGCACTCAGTGGAATCAAAGGCATCCCAAACAGCATCTTATGTACTGCCAGCTAAGCTGTTTGATTCAGTGATCTGCAAGCTTTATTCATTAGTAACCAAAGAAATCAATGCTACTAACACCCATTGCTACTGATGCTCTCTACAGCATCAGTTGGAACTCTAAAACACTGGCTGCAATCCTTAAGATTGCCTTGAATGATTTATTACATACCTCCTCTCTTTGGACAAGTCTTGACTTTGGTATTACATCTTCCCCAGAAGTTAAGCATCAAGCTATTTACCAGTGATAATCCTTCTAGAGAATGCAAGAATTGCAACTGCTGTCCTACACTGAATAAGGAGGTGCTAATATGGTATGCTCTGTCACTAAGTGTTGCACACAGATTTAGCAGACATGATGGCACCTCTGCAGGTACTGTGCTTTATGATGAATAATAGCCTGTATAGTCTATATACATACATAGAGATGATGCCCTCTTATAGCATCTAATCTTCTTCCCAACTGACACACTTGTTGCTGACACTAACAAACTCCAACTTAACCTAGTCCCCTCCTCACAAGGAAACAGGTGCAGCAGAAAAGCCAGATCTTTTTGTGCACTGTGTGCCACCTGAGCTGGCAGGTGTCCCCATATAGCAAAGCATCACACCTTCTGGTTCTTGGGCTTTAATTTTACCTTGCCATTTGGAGCCACTGTTCTAGCTGGAAAGAAGCTTTGTATTCCATTGAGAGTCCCCCCAGGTGTCGTCAGAAAGCAAGAAAGAAGTCAAAACTTTTCAGGATTAATCCATTTCAGTGAAGTTTCATTCTCCCCTTCCAGGCCTTTTGACTGTCCTGCCTTTGGGTCAGTCAGCTCATAACATCTCAGGTTTATAAAAGACTTCTGTCCTGTTTCTGTTACTTCACAAAAACAGTTGATGAACTGATAGCAAATTTACCTTGCCCATGCTGATAATTTGTCTAATCCATTGGTTTATCCATTCTGTGGCCAGTATTTGGCTGCTGTGTAATAGCTACAATAGCTGGAAGCCAGTTTTTCGTGGTTTTTTTTTTGTTTTTTTTTTTTTTTTTTTTTTTTTTTTTTTTTTTTTTTTTTTTTTTTTTTTTTTTTTTTTTTTTTTTTTTTTTTTTTTTTAAATTTTCAAAAATTGGGAAACCTTTTTTTTTGGTTTTTTTTTTTTTTTTTTTTTTTTTGTTTTTTTTTTTTTTTTTTTTTGTTTTAGTTTAGTTTTTTGTTTGTTTGTTTGTTTTTTAATTTATTAAAATGGTGAACAACTGCAACATGAAGGAATTCTTGAAGAAATCAATCACATGGATTTTAGATGATCTGGTAGTCAGGTAACTCTAAATAAGTCTTCTGATAGTAACGATCAGTTACTGCTAGTTAACTGGTGTTAGACCTAGCCACTGAGCCTGGGTGGTTTTCTAGGCACTACCCAGCAGCAGCTGAGAAAGTGGCTTATGAATGAAGACCTGTTCTCTGCAGGGAAGAAGGGGTAGCTGTCTGATGGCCTTTGCAGCTGCTTTCTTCTTTGATCTACTCTGGAAGAGGCATTCATAACAAGGTTAACAACATCCTGTGTTGAGAGAGAGAGAATTCAAACCACTCAAATAGAAAATTATGAGGAAGTTCAGAAAACTGATGACAAGATGTTATTCTCTTTTGCTTTCTGTAACAGTTAGACCAATCTTTATATATGTGTCATATTTTTGCAGCCTTCTTTGCAGTTCATTTTTATTCCAATTTAATAGTTCTTACCATTGGAGAAATTCCATCTCACCTAACCTTCTACTCTTTAGTCATTCTCCTTATTTTCCTACAAACACAGGGGAAGGACTGGACATTCCACATGCCCTATTACTGTTGTAAACCACTCAAGCAAAATACATCCCTATTCAGGAGAGATAGAGAGATCAGACTTATTTTCTTCCATGCACGGTCCTTTCTTCTTCCCTCCTCCCCCCCAATTTCAACAAAATATCGATGTTTATTCTCAGTAGGGAAGACATTGGCAAAAAGTGCATAGCTTCCAAATCCAGGCAGCATGCTCAGCCATATTTATGTATTACACATCCACAATAATTAATGAATATCCGTAATAAAACCATAATTATGCATAAATGTGTAGTTGCTCTGCATCATCCTTCTCTGTGCTCAGTAGGTCTCTCCTGTTCACAGTTATATCCACGTCTCATTTTCTCCCGTCTTTCCACTGCTACGTTTCTACAGGGAACACTGCTGTGGTCAGAGCTGCGTACAAGGTTTTTTTGCCTATACAGATCAGAGTCATGTCCAGGGGCTCCTGTCTTGCCCTCTGTCCCTGTGTATATCAAGAGGAAAAGATATTTGGCAAAGAACTTCACAGACCTCACAGCCTGGCAGCCACAAAAAAAAAAAAAAACAAACCCAAACAAACAAAACCCAACTCTTTCCGCAGTGTCTGTAGCCTTTTTTTGTTACACACAAGAGAGGCAGGAGGCAAATATTTCATAATTTATAAAATCTGTTGATAACATAAATAATAAATCCAAGGGACTCTTGCAACTGTTCTCATACTCTGTTAGAATAATCCAAAGCAAGATGCGTTCATTCTGCACAAGATCCCTCCTGGTTTGTTTTGCTTCAAGGTAATTATTTTTCAGACTGGCTACAAATGGGATGATAAATCCTTAAAACCACAAAAGAACCTAAAACAAAGTTGAGTTTTTTGATTGCATCATATTAGTTGGAGACTTCGATGCTGCTCTTTGCTCTGTATCCCCAATGGATATTTTTGAGAAAAAAAATCCCATCTTTTCATTCTCTGAGATAAGTATGTTTTAATTTAAGCTGTGTAAAAATCTGCCGAATAGCTATACTTCACAGATACAAAAAGATTCTTATCTGCCATATTTCAGAGCCACAGGTCTGTGTATTTGAGTGACAGTGCAAATCCTTGCTGAAGTAACTGCAAGAAAGTGGGTGGAAGCTTGGAGGAACAGGCTGAATAATGTTCCCTCAGGTTTTGTTTGAGTAGCATTAAGAACTGCATTACTTTTTCTTTCACCCCAACTGAATGGAAGAAACACAAAAATTGCTAGGAAACATTATCAGTAAGCCAACAATTTCCCATGCTTTCCCCCGATTTACTACTTTGCAGCAGAATAAATGGCTTCAGAGGAGATACAAACAACTCACTGGAATCCACATCTAGTTACATTAAGTAGCACGCCCAAAAAGCTGTGAAAGGTTGTATCAGCTGGCTGACAGAAATGCTGAAAAATGCAGAATATGAATATTTGTACAATGAAGCAGAAGTAAATTTCCATTTTGAAAGCCCCAACAGGAAACAGCATGCTGGCTGGAGAAAAGGATTTGTGCTTTTACATTTTCTTGTATCAGGCAGATGTATTTAGCTGCCAAAGTGGCAGAAATTATTCTGGTTACAAGTCATGGGGATAGCTTACTGTTTTATTTAATAAAGTGATACCGTAAGTCGGCAAATATAAGAACCCTCTAAAACTCAGTTTGTAGTTTCAGAAAGCAGGCATTCTTCATTGTGACACTGGGCGCACAGGGGATCGCTCTATTGAATGTGCGCAGCGAGTTGCTCTACTACGGGGGTTACATGCAATCAAAAATATACATATTCGTTAGATTCCTAGAAAATTATTACCATATTTACACTATTCTTGGAACTCATTAATATATGCAAATGTCCTTAACACATGCATATTCATGCTCATTAGTGGTCTTCCAGGGTCCTCTGGTGGTCATCGGTAGCCTTCCTCGCTATGTCTGCTGGTTGAATTCAGTCTCTGGCCATGCTTGGTTCATTTTCGGCTTGGTTACATGATTCTTATTGATACTAAACTAGCTTATTCTAGTACATTTCCCTTATTTATTATACTCAAGGATACAGTGTCTCCAAACTCCCTTCTACCTAATCTCATATAGCAGGTTCTAAGACTCTCTTGTTTGTAAAGTATTCCAAGTATTTCAAAACTTAGCTATGTTGCTCCCATTAAAGGAGGCCATACATTCTTTCTGAAGGTGGTGTCAGGTATCAAAAGCAGCCTGAATTATATTTATAAAGAGTGCAGCACAGAGCCATTTGTATTACAGAAAAGGTTGAGGGTTTTCAAGGAATTGGGAATGAATAGTTTTTAAGACATTATATTAGGGCTTCTGAACTGGAGCTGGACTATGCAGCTTGGAGGTGCTTACATCAGGAATTTACTTTGGTCCCAATCCAGAGTTACTTTAAAATTGCTTAAAAGCATCTTTAAAACCTTAATCCAGGATTTTAACCTATAGCTATCGCTGTCTTGGCCTTATTTGAAGAAACTGATGTTTGAATGCAGCACCAAATTCTCACAAATTTTCAAGACACAAGGCTTTTGCTGCAGACATCCCAATAACCAGGCCTTAGTTAAGACTATGCTGCACGCTTGGGCCAAGCAAACCGCCCAGCCCATCTCAGCCACACAGGCTGCTGTGAGAGGGTCCCAGACTCACCACCACCACCACCACCACCACCAGCAGCAGCAGCAGCAGCAGCAGCAGCAGCAGCAGCAGCAGCAGCAGCAGCAGCCTCCACCTCTCAGCTGGCACTTCTGTCAGCTGTATCTGTGTTCTTCTTTTCTTTCCTTCTTCTTTTTTTTTTTTCTTCCCTTTCTCTCTTACAGTGCAAATAGGTTAGTTTATATCAGCTGAGAAGGCATTCCTAATCTGAGGGGAGAGTTACTGCTTTCAGGTGACCAGCAGTAACTGCTAGTGTGTGTCGTCTCCCTCCTGAGCCTGGAACAAGCAGATCAGTGTAGATCAGCCAGCCGAGGGTGGAGGAGAGGCACCCTCAGCCGCTGACTGCATCCAGCTGTGCTCCAGCTGCTTGAATTACTCTGTGATCCACAGTTTGCATTTATTCCTGAAAGGGTGACAATGACAATAAATTCTGTCCTGGAATAAAAGGAAGGAAGATGGACAGGTGAAGTTCGGTAGTGATCAAAAAGAAAGGCCGAAGGCACAAGAATATGACAAAGGATATCCAGCAAAAAAATAGTCCACCTTTGTGGTGACTCTACAAAGTACAGAAACCCACTTCACAGCATACATTTGTTTTCCTTTTATATTTTGTGCGGGGTCGTCTCTTTGTTTTTTAGTATTTTGTGTATTTATTCTAGCACTTTATTGCAGAGACCATGGTGTAAAGCAAAATTTATTGTTTCTAGCTCCCTTTACTATCAATGTTATCTTTACATTTATGTTTCTCAGATCAGCAAGGAGGAAAAGAAATTGAATCGCTGTAGGAAACTCCTCCAGTTATGCCCATTGCTCACATGCCTTCTGCTTTACAGCGGCTGTAGGTATGATACTTGGAAGTCTGTAGATGATTGCATTTCATAGCAACACGTGCTCCTTGATGTATGGAAAATACATTTGCCCTCTGTTACACACCTAGCCTTGGGGTTGGACCAAGGGAAAAGCTGGACATGTGCAAGCACTCCATATGGCCGGGAACTTGCTGGTACATCCCATCATGCCCAGGGGGTGGGAAGGTCTTCAACCCCCCGTGGTTTGTGCTTGCGGAGGCAGGTTTTAAAGCATTTCCTACAAGATTGAGGGAAATTGGAGAAGAGCTTTTTTACTGAATCGAATCTCAACGTCAGGACTGATTTTCTAAGGTGCTCTGTACCTTCTACTCACACTCATTTTCATAAAAGGTCTTAATGCCCAGCATTTTACAGAGCCTGAAAGGACTCGTGGTATGATGTGGAAACCTTTCACTTACAAAGTAAAACCAAAACTGGTAGGAAAAGAGAAAGAGTTTTGACTTTTTATTCTCATTTACTTTCTGATGTCCGCCTGGGGTGATGCACTCAAGTGGTAATCTCTTCCTAGAGCTTCTGCACAATGTATCCCCAAAGTCTTGTAGCTGCACAGGCAAGAATAGCCCATGTATTGACTGAGCACTGGAAGACATACAGTTAAAAACTCAGTACGCTATCTGTTTTAGCAAGGAATAGAATTAAAAGTATTAAAATGAAGTAAAAAAATATACTGGATATAAGTGACAGCTGTGACAGGAAAATGAGAACAACTTTCATGTTTTTATTGCTGCCTTAGAAGCAATTGATAAACAGTACACTTCATATATAAATGAGCATGTGTCAATATATGACAACAAAAATAAATTACAGTGACATAGTATTTAACTTTACAAGGTTGTACAAAATTTCCAAATATGAATAGATTTCAACTTAAAAATTTGAAATAAGTTAAAACTTCAACTATTCTGAAGACTTGAAAAATATACATACAATTTCACTCAATCACATCATTTACAGTATGATTTTTTTAAGCTGTTTAGTCTTATACACCCATATATTTTTGACTGTATTAGTGGAATATATCCTGCTATATGCAGCTTTACTGCACTGGGAGAGTGAAAGGGGTTCCCTGAGGGCACAGAACAGGCTTTGAGTGTTTATATTGTAAGTAATTTGATTACATTTATTAACTAGAAATATGAACCCAAAGCATTATTTATCTGTCCTATAAAGACAGACTGATTTATCTGCTCTTGCTAGAATTTCCATTGATGCTAACGAGAATTTTGACAAAGGCTTAACAGCAGGATTGAACTAAAATAAGTCTGCTCAGCCAGGATGAATTAGGTCACATTATTTAATGAAATATTTGAAGAATATCTGTTTTGTATTAGATCTCATTATAAGCTACGTAGCTAGTCATGGCTATGCACTGAAATATTTGCTTCCACAACTAACAGGAAAATAGATTTGATATGGTACTTTAAAGTAATAGGATGGATTATGGATTGGTATTTTTTAACACCTCAATTATATGCACTTGATTATTTTAATAAATTTTATGAAGATTAAAAGCACTGGACAAAGCCCCTTGTCTGTGAGCGTGTGATAATTGAAAATGCTGAGGGTCTAATTCAAGCTGTAAAATAAAGTAAGGTAGAGGAGATTCATACCGCAGCTGGATTGCTCCCGATACCTAAGATAAGAGTTAATCTAAAGCTGATGCAAACAGACTCTCTGCACTGTCAAAAGGGCAAAAGTTCACTAATTCAGAAACCATTAGTAAGGGAAAAGATAAAGGAAGAAATTTGAACAAACTAGCAGACATAAGAAAATTGCTCAATTGTCAAAAATACAGGAAGACACTCGTGCAGCCAGAGGTGAGCCTTAAACTCTGTGCAACGAATTCAGGAAGAAAGGGAAAAGAAATCCAAAAAGTCTATTTGTGCGACTGAATTTTCTCTGCTCTGAATATACCAAAATATCTATCAGAATGCTGCATCGGTAACCTGCAAACTTTCCTCCAAACAAATAAGTGTTATGAATACATCATTTAAATGAGAAAGAAAAAAAGAAGTGATAAATGGGCCAGAGATAAGCAATTCCTCATTTCCATTTTTCTCTAATGCTATTGGGAATAAAGGCTACTGCAGTTTACAATGAAGCTGGAAATTATTTTTGAAGCCTCTGCTTTTGTTGTGTGACTATGCAGTCATCGGGCAGCAGGAAGGAGGAAGGGAACTGGAAGGAGATACATAGCCACTGATGGCTCGCTGTGCTTCCTCTCTGTTCTCCCAGAGAATGTCTTTGCAGGCTTGTGCCTGGTGAGAAGAGGGTATGGGATGCGTGGCTGGAGGTTTCGGATGCAGAGGGCAGACCACACAGTGCAGCCCCACGCGGTGGCACAGGGGCCGGGCTGCCTCCTGTCCGTCTCGGGGTGGAAAATGTGCATTTCAGAAGCACAGTGGGGGTCTTTCCATCAGCTGGAGCTGGGCTTGAATCAGCCTCCAGAAAAGGCTGGCGTTCGCAGCCGCTAAGAGAGCACAGAGGAATTTCAGCAAGCAACCGACTGTGTCACTAAGTGAATTAATAGCAGCCAAAGAATATTGTAGCATATGAATGGAGTCAAAATGTCCTCCTACAAATCTGTAACTGCAAAGAGAGTCCTCCCAGACTGAGGGGAATGACAGTTTCCCCAAAGGAAAGGATCTACATGATGAAGACTTCCAAACACTTTCTCTAGATTGTTTACCCCCCTGCAACTTCCAATCTCAAATTACTTTGATCAAAACAATTAGATTTTTCTTAATTGCTTGTTCTGTGTTCTGTTGCTGCGTTGGGTTCAGAGAGGAAAAAAGAACATGGAAATACATTTCAAAAGTTCAAGCAATATCTAGTGGTTATGTAAACCTTACCTCACCAACTGCTTGGCACGCAGTGTATTATTGTACAATCAGATATGACTTTTATATCACATCATTTACTTTTTATCTTAACTAGCAAGCCACTCTACGAGCAGCAACTAAAGAAATGAGTTTATCAGCTTATATTAATGCAATTGTTATCAGGGGCATACAGGGTAAAAGTCATTTGTAGATTACAATAATATATTTGCAAGGAAAGTTCCACATGGGAAGGTGCCACCGGATTAGGTTTGTGTGGACGGTTAAAACAAACGAAAAAAAAAAAAAAGATGTTAAAGTATCTTGGCAGGAGAAAATCCCCTAAGAGCACAATGTTCCACTGTGGTAGTTTGGTAGGAGCCAAGTTTTGACAGCACATTTTGGGCTGACACCCATACAGTGAAAGGAGAAATGCGAGAGCTCACAGGACACCTGACCTGAGCCAACGCATTCATTTTTCTACCAACATATGGCCATCCACCTTCTGCCCTCCGGACTGTAGTGCTGGTGGTCATTCCAGAGGGGAGGATGCCTACAAAAGCATTTGAGTCTGTCTCAGTATACCTTCTCTTACTCTTGTTTTTATCGGCTGCGGAAGGAGAGGTTCCTCTAAAACATTGCTACCAAAGAAAACAATTACTCTACATCATTATCCACCTCTACTCTTCCAATTAATGTGGCAGTGTTTTGCAAACCATTGTCAGTATGAGCTAGGACCGATTATTCTTTCCGAGAGTTTATCAAGACACAGAATTTAATTAGTCAGCAGAAGAATTGCTACGCAGTGAGGCAGCTGTTAGCAAAAAAGAGCAACTTGGCCAATAATTTAAAAAAATGCTAATATTTTCTGTGGTATCTAAATGGATGGCTATGACTAGCTCGATGGCTACCAGACTTTGAGTGAATGTTTGAGCACCGTCTTTTTATGTAGCAGAAGGTGAGGGTCTCCTTTGTACTGATTCCTAATTATTTCATCAGTTTACACTAAGATCAGCTCCACTGGTTTTGGCTGAAGAAAATCAGTGTTTGATAAGGAGTAAAACTACAAATCCCTTTTTATGAAAGCAATTTCTGGGCCTCTTAATTGCTGCATGTAATTTGCCCATATACTTCAAAATCAGAAAGAACCAGGAAAATGTCAATTTATTTAAAACATTCAAGTCTTAAAATATATATATTCAGGTATTGACTCTGGAACTTGTTTTGCTCCATAACCAGAAGAATGGCACAGAAAGCTTTCAAGTAATAGGAACAGGAAAACACATCAGGAAACACATAAAATATGTTCATCAGATTCCTGTAATGTTATCTCTATTTCTATCACAAAAATACCTGCTATCTCCAAACAGAAGCAGGAAGCTTATGACTCTTTTTTGTAACAACTTGTCTTGACTGGTGTGGCCCACACCCTTCCCCCAGCGGGGCCGAAGGGGCAGGAGCTCACTTCCAGCTTCACGCTAGGCAGGAGTCCCAGGACTGTCGGTGCAGGGCTCTGGAGTGAAAGAGGGGCAAAAGTCCTGCGATCAACACTGAGGCAAGAAGAGTTGGGGTAAGAGTCACCTGGGTGAGGGGACATCTCTAGAAACCCAGGGATAATTCATGTGAAAAAACTGCTGTCTGACCTCTTCTAATATCTACAGCTTACAACTGCAAAACTTCACATTATTTTTAGCATTTTCTTAGTTCTTTCAGAAAGCAATGAATGATAATTCATGGTTTTTAGGCTTTAACTTCTGAACAGGCATTTTTGTGCACTGAGTGTACTGAGTTCGATGATCCTTCCCTATGCAGCTTGCTTCTGAGAGCGGATGTGAAGCTGTAGTCTTACTTTGTATTTCACCTCTAACAATGGATACTGCACAGTCAGTGCATTGTACAGGGTACAAAAAAAATGGCGCATGTGCTTATCAGTTTAAGTTTCTCTTGCATTCAGTGGTGTGGTTGCTCTTCATACTGATAAATCCTGTCTCACAACAGGGAGCAAAACACATGAGCTTAAGTCTCCTCAGACGGTACCAATAACCAGGGAAATGCACAACTACTGTAGCTATACTATTTTGAAAACAAGTCTGAATGGACCCTCATCAAATTCAGTGAGGTGTGTGGGCAGAGCAGGAGATAAAGTCTCTTCTGTCCTTATACACAGAAGTTTTTGTTCAGATTAGCCTATGGTCAAGAAACCACACTAATTTTCAATAAAGGAGCCATATATTTATTCAGAGATATTTCCACAATCTGAACAGTGGAGAGGCTTTGTCCTAATAATAATCAGTTGCAAAATAAATATCATAAATGAAGATATGTTGCAACCAAACAGAATGTATTTCTGAATCAGAAAAATTCATACCACTGGAGGAAAAATGTTGCTTAACTCTAGGTACCTCTGATTTAATATAATTTTGCATGTGCTAAAACCCAGCACACTTCTATATGGATGGAAGAGGGTATTGAAGAAGTACATTCAAGGGGTAGGTATTCAATAGGTATATTCAATATGTGTATTCAATAGGATGGTACTGACTCCATATGAAAAGTAAAAATAACGAGTGGAGAAAAGTACTGAGCATCAGGATATACTGCACAGGTCTGTTTCTTTCATGTATCCGCACAACACAGAATGCAGCACTGGGCAGGGGTCAAAGTAAAATGGGTTATATCTTTTACCATCACGGTGTTAAATGGTCTGTGTCAGAATGATAATCAGTCTTAAAGTGGACTCATTAAGCACAAATTAATGAAGGCTATTTCCTCATCCCTTTGACACCTCTAGACTAGGTAATGTTTGAGGAGTGACTACAGTTGCTTTGTTACCCAAAGATTTCAATCCAGAAGAAAACCATGTCAAAAGGACTGGATATTTTGAAGATACATAAGGAATCAGATTCTTGTCCAGAGACTATTTCCATGACAGTGTACAAGTTTTCAGGTCTTTTGAGTATTTTAAGTAAATTAACTATGCCCCTATGCATTATTTGGAAAATAAATTTAAGTTCTCTCTGTACAGTAATGTCCTGTGCTTTTCTGATTATTAGCCATAGTCAAGTAATGATTACCAGAGCATTTCAAGCATTCTTTCCTTCCAGACACTGCACTAAATAACTTTTGTCCTGGAGAGAGGGAGAATTTCCCATCAAATTCCTGGAAAATGCATATATGTGCACGCACATACACCCAGACAAACAAATCCTGCTTTCATATTAATGTCTGATTATTTAGTCCTAGACTGCTGTAAGAAGGATCTCTTCACAGAGGCCTGAGCGGGGTTTCAGGCTGCTATGCCAACGGCGTAGCTGATGGTGACGCGTGCTTTTGGCTTACAGAGTCATTCATATGCTGAACTTTTTTGGGCATTGTTTACATGTGTTTATTCACCCTTATGCAGGGAGGATGTTCACCTCTATAAAAACTTTAAATGTCTTGGGTTTTTTTCCATGCTTTCTGCCAAGTTAAATAAATTGTATAGCTTCACTAGCTTGGAAAAAAGGTAGCTCTCCTCACCACAGTTGAGCTGAATGGTTTTATCACCATTTTCGGAAGAATTTCCCTGAGGCCAGCATCATAAATCCCAGTTAAATCAGTCGAGGTTTTATTTTTCACAAAGCCAGAAAAGGGTGAATGATCCAGATATAATGTGCATTTCTCAGTCCTACCAGGCAAACTGAGGTTTTGAAAGCTTGCACGATTCCACCTGTAGGACTGGCAAATGGAAAGTATTATTCCATGCAACAGAAAGGGCAGAGCAATAGGATGGTGTGAGGGAGGATAATATTTTTTTCTCTGATTTCTAAGGGGAGGGGTGCTGTTCTTGTTACATTAAATAATTTGCAGTGGTGACTTGCTTTATTTTGTCATTATATATTTTTGACGTTTGCCTAAAACTGTTTTAATAGTGGCTGGATTCCTGTACCCGTGCTGAGAAACTGACAGTGAAGTTCACAGGAACACAGGAGTTTCTCTTATGTGAACTTAGATAGAACCTACCTTTAGAAATAGAGGCCTTCGTTTCCCTATTTGGCAAAGCCAGAGTGATTTTGGTTAAGGTAATGGAGTTAAACCTAGCGCAGTATTGATGCAATAGCTCAAGAAGTGAAATCTGGTCATGCATTTCTAAACTTTGGGTAATGTCTGAAAAGCCAGCACAACACACTGGAAACACCACATTCAGAAGTAAAGACAATACAATTGGAAAAATATGCACTAAGGAAAGGTGTGGAAACTTTCCTTGCAGCCTAGCAGAGTCTTAAACACAGTTCCACTGTCCAGTTACAACTGATGAGGCATCAAAGGCAATGTTTACAATGGTTGACAATTTCAGCATAAGCTTGTATATGCACCCATATACATTGCTCTAGATGTCTGTGCATCTCTCTATATGTACATACACGGTACTATGTCATACATATGCTATCCTTCTGAGATACATGTAGCATATAGAGATGTATAGGTACAGTATGCATACCACATGATACATGTTGGAATAAGCCAGGAAACAAGTAGCACTTATCTTAATGTTTTCCTGTGTTACCTGTACTCCTTCCATTAAACAATCTCTGTCAGGGCTAACTGAAACTCCCCTGAGCGATTTTAATATTTAAAACTAAGCAAAAAATACTCAAGCACATCTAGGAGGGTATCTAGAAATAACTACAGCGATCCTTCTTGAGAAAAATAATTACAATCTATGTTATATTTTGAGGGTACAATGTGGGTGGTGAAAAGTAGTCAAAGTCCTGAATGCCGGTATGGCACAGTTAATGACTTTGCCAATTAAGATGGTGAAGACCTGTCAGTCACATCAAATACTTACTGATGGTCAATCTCAGCCAACTGTGGTGCCACAGTGAATGAAATGGAATGAACACAGTGTGTAGTTCCAAACACCCCTACTCATACTCGTTTCCAGCAAATAGCACGACTGGATTAGCTACCGCCTGTTTGCTTACCTTAAAAGCTGAAGTACAAAAATGCCCAAGTAACTGACATTATAAATTAGTATTTTCCCCAATATCTGTCTGGCAGCTCCTGAAAGTAGAAGTAGAAAAGTGCAGAACCTACAAATGTCTATGCCTGGTACAAGGAAAATCCTAATTAAATAAAGTTTTAAATTCTATGAAAACCTGATTGTCATACATGCTTTAGCTAAGGTTCCAAATGTAAGTGCTTGGGTATCATGGGAGTCCAGTTCATGAGACAGAAAAGACAGCCATCATTATGAACACCTCAACTCCACCAGACATCTGTACACATCCTTTGGGTTAACAAGAAGCAATCTACAAACACTTATCACTTTGACCTGCTCCCAGAAGCAAGTGCAGTGGTATTTGCATGGGCAAACATATAAAAGGAATATATAAAAAAGACAATCGCAGAAGCTGGAAGCAAGTTGTGAAAAGGGACAGTAGATCTACATGGGTCAAAGAATATTCAGAGTTACCACAATGAATATGTAGGTTTTTAGAAATTTTCAAATGCCTTACAATATGTGATGATTCATGAACTGGGTGAAGTTCAAGCTAGTGGGGGCTTGGCAGAACGTCCTTAGGGGCAGGTCATCCCCAGATGCCCCAAAGAAGGTCAGGCCTGGTGAACAGCCAGCTTGTGGTGCAGACCATTTCTGCTGATAAGGACCTGGAAAATGTGGATCCTGCTCCAGTTCTTTTTGATAAGTCTTATACATCCTTAAAAATGAAAGTATCAGACCTCAACACTACAACTTCTGGAGCAAGTAACACGCCTTCTGATAGTCTAAGAGCAGCATAACTTTGCATAGGAATATTTTGAAAGGAAAGAAAAAAAAGCCTGATGCTAAGACAAGCCTGTAAAGCACATTTTATGAAAAGAATCTGGGAGCCATTTGGAGGAGACTGAGGGTTTGGAATCTCAAATATAATTTTGAATAGGGATCCATAAATAGTCAGATGGTCAAGGGGACAAGTGAAATGCCATTTATAAATAGCTTAGCATGACACTCCGTGACTATCCCTACTGTATATATGGTAGCATGATGATAACCCTATATTCAAAATTACTGATGTTACTGATCAGGGAAAAAACCATATAATTTTCCTTTTGCTTTGACGTTTGCATTCTGTAGAGGCAAACTGAGTGCCCTTTGGGACTTGTATTCACTTCTTATTTATACAAGGTTGATAATGAGCCAAGACTTTTAGAATATTCTTGCAGAAGTAAGGAAATATAATAATCAAGACAACAAAAAAAAAAAGTGAAGTTGTACCTAATTGAGAAATGTCACCAACTGCCTCAGAACATTGTGGGTTTCCCACAAAAATGCCAGATTCCTTTAGGGCATTTATTGTTTGGGGTATATAGATCCACAACTTTAGATCCTGGGAACTGCTCAGACCTTTCCTATATCTGTTTAGCTTTAGAACAGTGCCACACCGATCTGCAGTTTACATTTGTAGGAAGTGTGGTATGCTGGGGTAGGATAAAGTGCTTCATGCACCATGACACCTGTCCCTGGATCTTTGCATCAGACATTTCTCACAGCCTATACAGCCTGGTACAGAAGCAATAAACTTCTAGTGCCATTTGATATCGAGAAAGCCAAACATATATTATAACGTATTTTATTGTGTTAGAGCTGTTCAGTAGCTGACAGTGATTGGGGTCTACTCTACAAAGCTTCCCCCAGACAACCTAATGGCTCCTGCCTGGCTATCACCTCTGATCTTTTGATCCTTTCTGTATGGAATCTGATCTTGTATTATTGCAATTAATGGGGATGATGCCTGGTCTCTGAAAAACCAGCTTTCTGTCTGAGGAGTGTTAATGGGACTGAGCTGTTTGGCTGCCCTCAGAATGATGATTTCTGCCCTGTTTCTGACCAAACTTTCCTCAAAACAGATGAAATATTACATCATTTATACTTTTTAAATGTAGTGCTGTGTCAGATTGTACCTTTTGGTCTTGCAACCTATCATGTGCACCTGTGTTCATACTAATATATCGACGTGTGCATATAGCCAAAATTCTTGTGTGTTCATGGGTTTAAAGCAAACACATAGACATAGAAAATACAGGTTAAATCAATCCCCACTGTACTTGTAACACAGCCAAATTCTTAATATTTTATAGTGCATATTCCATTAAATAAATAATAACTAAATTGATCTATGCTACAATATGTGTATGCATACACATTTTACAATGCCTGTAAATAACATTTTAAAGCCTGTTCACAGATCAAAAGACAGGTTGTTTATTTCTCTGTTAAAACAATCCAAGGGTTTAACTTTTCCTGTTATGTAAACAGTGGTGACAGCCGCTTTCAAGGAAGCTTAGCTTTGTTGAAAATAATAGTTTCCCATTGTAAAATCAATACTAATATACCATAAATCCCCCTGATGAAATCTGGCTTCCTTACCTGCTCTCACATTTTCTGTATTAGGGGCACAGCACTACTCGAGATATCAGAAGATAATAATATGGCAATATATATAGATATAGATATATATTTAAATGTTAAAACATTAGTTAGGTCAACTTGAGTAATGAATATATTTCAAATATATGCTTCTTTCTATAAATAAAGCTCATTAATTTTCTTTGTGACATGGGTGCCTTATAAGTCTTTGGTTGTATGTGGCTACCAAACTGGTAAACCAATTCTGGGTATCTTTAGCTCAAAATGCACTTGTGACATATAAATGAAGCTTTAACTTTTTTTCGTGTTTTATACTAAACTTTTACTTGCAGTAGACTTGCAATATCATTTACAATCTTACCTTTAGGCAGACATTTTAAACAACTCATACAAAAGAAAGATTTGTACGTCAAGAGTATTTGTTTTAGTGACAAGAAAGCCAGGCATACTCTATTCATTTCTCAAGCAGACCTTTAGGAATCACTTTAAAAGGACACTACAGCTAGAAGACTGAAGAGCAATATTTATCAACATTAAATAAAACATTTGGTGAAGTATGTATAAATATTTCTTCATATGAACATAACACAAAATTAAATAGTTCAGATACACATACACCATTTAATATATTTCCACTTTTGTCAAAATCATCTGTAAACACCATCTCACACTGAATACAAAAGCAGCTTTTACATCAGTTCTGTGTTCACAACACTGATGCCCCTTTGTAAAAGAAGATATTTGTTTTGTTTTATTTTCAGCAAAATAAGAGTCTAAGCAATAAAAAAAGTTTTGGTCAGTTCAAAGGAGAATACAAAATTATCTTTCAACATGTAACTAAATCAGATTTAGAACAATAGTTTAAAGTACAATCCTTTCCCCAGGAGATCTCTGACTTTTATAAATGATGTTTGGTGCAGACCACATCACAAATACCAGGAAATACTGGTCATGTCTAAGCTATAAATATTAAAGCCCTTTTAAAAGTTTCTTTATAAAAAATTGCCAGGTTACAAATTGGCAATATCCTCATTTTTTCGCAACACTAAATAACCTGGCATTAAACAGATCTAGGTGCACTTCTAATGATTTTTAAAACAGATTCTGGAGAAGAAACACTTTTTAGTGAGCATCCTTCACACGCAAAAATAAAGCATTTCTTCTACACGTAACTTTTGCATCAGAAGATCACCTGGGCAGGGAGTGCAAGCCTGGGGCCTCCACCAAGATAAGACAGAAAATTACAACTCAAACTTTCATTGGAAGCTGTATGGATACTGTGCATTGGATCTGAGCTGGCTCTGAGAAGGGTGGTGCATCCACACGGTGCAACTCAGGAAAAGGTGTCTCAGTGTCCGTGCGTGCCCCGAGAGCAGCGTAGCCGCCTGAGCACGAAACGGGGCTCTGGCTAATGGCCACGTCCGCCTGGTTCCTCAGCAACTCCCTTTGAGCATCAGCACTGTGTGGTCCAGATGTGGGCTTTCACCATCCCACACCCTACAAAGATAACTTCATACTCTGCCCTGAATGTAGCTTTCAATTCCTTTCACCTTCGTATCTTTTAAAGAGGCGTGATAACTTTGGGGAAAGATACTGTGCTCAAGATTAAGGTTTTACTGGGCATGTGCCCCATTATAAAATTCTGTAGACTGCTAGGCTCACAGGCTATGCTTTAGTTCTCTCCATTTGAACATGGTGGACACCGTGTTTTGGTTTCAAAAATATACTTGACTTTCAGGTGGCAAATAATGAGATCATTATTTGATCTCATAATCAGAGAGATCATATTTATAATAATGAGATCACATTTATAATATGATTTTCTGACTTTTTTTTAAGAATTTCCCTACATGTGATCGTGATGGGGGGCCCTGTAAAACCTAGAACAATAGATCACCTCTTTCCTGGTATGTGTGTATTTTAGAGGTGTGAATGTATGTTATGCATACATACACACTCACACATACACATATATATAACATGAGCTGCACACATAGATACTCAGCAATCAGGAATCAGGGGTACAATTAACAATACACCAAAAGAGAAGTAGACAGGAAGCTCTACCTGGACAACAAGAAGCAATTTTGCAACCTATACAGTGTCTAAAATAATTTCATAATCCTGTTTCGCTAGCTTGCTACATCTGTATGTGACTTGAATTGAAAGTTGTTGGACTCCTTGGAAACAGAAGAGTTGGGCTAGCTAGATGTGCTTACCTGAGATCCCAGAGTTGATTATAATCAAAGAGCTGGGCAGATCAGTAATGGGTTTATAATTGCTATACAGCTTCTTGCAAATTTGTAGGAAAACTTTATTAAGTCTTTCATTCCTTAGTAAAAACGTTGAAGTTTGTTAGTTTTTGCTGAATGCAGACTTGATTTTTATATTAAACTGGATTTATTAAAAGGATACATAAGCCTGGCAGCTGCTTGCACGTCTTGATGTTTAAATGTTCAAATCAGCACCCTGGAACCACCCTCCCACCCCAAACCATCCCATCCCATCCCTTCCTACCCCTCCCGTCTCATCCCATCCTGTCCCATCCTGTCCCGTCCCGTCCCGTCCCGTCTCATCCCTCCCCTCTTCGTTATTTTTTTTAAATTGTTTAAAAAATACTATTCTATGAAGCCTCCCTAGGGATCCGCTTATGAAAAATGACGGACTGCCTTTGCTGATACTGCTGTTTGCGTCGTTTTCGTTTGTCACACTGGCACAGCAGTAGCATCTTGAAAGTGTTTCTGAATGTTTTGTTACACAGTGCATAGCACACGGGGTTCACCGTGCTATTGATGTAGCAAAGCCAGTACCCCAGGTTCCAGAAAGTTTTGGGGATACAGCTGCAAAAGGTGTTCACCAGAACCATGATGTTATATGGGGTCCAGGTAATGATGAAGGCAAACAAAATGGCACTGAGTGTCTGTGCTGCTTTCTTTTCTTTGATAAGTGACATTCGTTTTCGCTTTGTGATCTGACTTCTCGTCTTCACGGCAAACTTTTTTGCCAGTGTTGCTTCCTTGAAGGACAAGGGCAGGGCTGAGGATGTCTTGGTCACTGATGAGATGCCATCAGAAGCTGTGGTTGTCTCTGCTGACCCCGGCTGAATTGGAAGCTTAGAAAAGCTCTTTTGGAAATTTCCACCATCCTGAACACTTTTGGGAGGGTGCAATTTTTTCGGTTTCTTTTCCTTTGATTCTCTTTCGGATTTCTGCAGTTCATCCCCTGACTCATGCAAATCTTCTGAGGAGGGCAGTTTTGTGGAATTGAGGATAGCACTGTGACCAGGAAGCTTCAGCACGATTGAATAGATGGCTCTGGTCTCTGCAGCAATGTCTTCTTCATCAGAGGAGGCTGAATTTTCCAGGGAGGCAGCAGCGTCATTGTTGTTCCAGCTGTCGCTGCTGCTGTGCTCTTGGTCCCCCTGGTCTGCATTGGGTTCCCAGCTCTTCATTGTGAGCCAGAAGTGGCAGCGTCTGTATTTCCTTCGGGTGGAGCGTTTCATGCTCTGCCGTTGCAGCTCATAGCTGCTACAGCTCCGGGAGCTGCCTGTCTGGTGTACGAAGCGGGCTGCCTCTGCTTCACTGCCCGAAGCCTGTAGACCTGCTAACTCTTTGGTGCGTTTCTCGGTCTCCTTGTAGATCCTCCAATACAAAATACTCATAATGGTGACTGGCAAGTAAAAGGCAGCTATGGCAGTGCCAAAAGTGATGATAGGTTCAGTTAGAAACTGGATGAAACATTCATCAGGAGGTACAGTCCTCTTCCCAACAAAATACTGCCAGAACAAGATGGCAGGGGCCCAAAGAACAAACGAGATGATCCATGCTAAACCAATCATCACTCCAGCCCTTTTCGTTGTTCGTTTGGCTCTGTACGTAAGCGGCCTAGTAATGGAAAAATACCTGTCAAAACTTATGACAAGGAGATTCATGACAGAGGCATTACTGGCGACATAGTCAATGGAGAGCCAAAGATCACAGGCCAAGTCTCCCAAAGCCCAGTGGTCCATGATGATGTATGTGGTGTAAAGATTCATGGAAATAACACCGATGATCAAATCTGCACAAGCAAGACTCAGCAAGAAATAATTGTTGACCGTTTTGAGTTGCTTGTTAACCTTAAATGCAACAATCACGAGGATGTTTCCTATGATGGTCACCAGTGCAAGGATCCCAGTGAGGAAAGCAATCAAAACTACTTGCCAGACAGTGTGTCCACCCAGAGGGTCTTTGCTTGTGGCATTTAGGGACATGTTTGTTGGTTCCACAGTGGAGAAGGGAAAACTCTCTGTGGTCTGAGGGAAATCATAGCTGCCAATGAGTGACGCTGCTTCATCAAGGAGACCCGGTCCATGTGAATCTCTCTTCCAGAAGGAGCTCACATTTGAAAACAGGGGCAAGGCTGAACTGTTATTTTGCATGATCATTGTGGCTCTCTGACATAGTCTGCAGCAGGGAAAAAACAAAGAAAAAACAAGTGAACAGGTGAAGACGGTAAATAGATAATTGTCCACACACTCATACATACAACCCCTTCAGCACTTTGAAAGATGTGTTTAAAAGCCAAGCTGCTTGTGACACATTCCAAGGCAGATGTGTACATGGTAGTATTCAGCTTACAGCTGTGATTAATCTGTAGTAGTATGTAATTTGTAGTAATTACATACTGTTTCCTTAAGAACATTCAGACACAGGAGAATCAAAATCCTAGGAGAATTGGAACCTGCAGTAGTACTAAAATGCCTCCTAATTCTAACTCTTAATTAAAATGCTCCCTGATGGATCTACCCTGAACTCTACATCTCAACAGCCCACTGTCCTGGAGCCTTCAAAAACTAGGTGCCAGACACATGCAGCCACAAATCCTCCAAGTTTGAATCAATGCTGGTCCCCAGTGTTGTCTTGGCACTAGCAAAATACAGACCCAGCCTCTGCTGCCTCCAGTTACAGCTAATGACAAAGAAAAATATTGTTCTGTCTTTTCTTAAACTATAGAGATACAAGCCAACATCACTTCACTGTGTCAAACTACTCTAACCTGGAAGGCTGCAAAGATCTTTTCATTTTCATCTACAACTTGGCTACCTAATAAAGGTTCTAAAAGTTCTTATTAGCACTTTTTGCACATGCCACTATGCATTTTCCATGCACGTTTTTATACTTGGACTAAGGAGTTTGTACATCTAATGACTTCAAGATGTCTTTGGGGCAACACATGTTAAAATTTCCTTTGAAAATATGGTCTCTAGAGTCAGGAAGAAAGGTTTTGCAAATGTATGTCAAAGCAATCATTAAACACTTCAGAAAAAGAAGAAAAAAACATGAAAGGGATTCATAATTAAGCCTTAATGCTTTTCCCCAAGTACTTACGTAAAGTGAAGACATGCTCAGAATAGAAATATGCATTTCCCTTATTTCATTAACTTCCCTGGTCAACTGACTAGATTCATTGTAATAAATCAATTATCAAGCAGCAAGAATTCTGAGGCAGAAGTCCAGCGCTGATAGTAAATGTTAAAAAAAATATGCTGTCAAAGAGAAATGTTTGTTTGTTTTCTAACTGTGAATCCTTCCAGAGTCAGTATATAATGGCATAAGATACTAATAAGTATCACAATGCACTGGAGTTACACAAAATATTTACCCAAAAGAGGAGGTTTAGGTTTTGGTTCTTTAATTAATTTCTAAATTCTCTTTTCCCTTGAACTGTACTTGGTTTTGTTAGCAAGCCACAAGACATTATGTGATTTTAAGTGGTGCAGCTTCTTTGGCACGTGCAGTAAGTAGACCAACAATTCCTTCCCTTAGCCCATGCACAGTAACTAACACAACCACCCCATATTTTGATACGTAGCGTAAATGAGATTAATTCTTCTCTTTATTAATAGGAAGACAAGGTTACAATGATGCTGCCTTATCCTAATCTAATTCAGTCCACTTTTAATGCATTCATCATCATATCAGACAGGATGTGAACATAATAATAACAACAGTAAATATTGCTCTGGGAAATCACACAGTTAAATTTAACTCTTTTCCCGATAGAAAGATGGAAAATTTGGAGCAACTCAAACAATTTCTAGAAAGAAAAATAGTAAGACTTTTATAAACTGTAAAACAACATTGATAACTTTGATTTTCTTAAAATCCAAGTAGGTTGAAACTAAAATTATCTTCTATCAAAAAACTTTGACTTTCTAAGTTTTCTTTTCTTTGTGAAGTTCATGTGAAAGAAATGTGCAGTTTTGCATGAAATTTCAGGCAAAAAGACATTCTGAAAATTTGTCAGACTGCTTCTGTAAAATGTTGAATATTTTTTACTATTTTAATTGCTCCTTTCCCAAGAAAATCTAAATGAATTATTCTGAAAACAATTCACCATGTCCTTGCCATCTATTAGAGAAGCTGTGGGGCACTACATGTTTGGTTTTTCTATTTCCTCAAGGTATACTACTTCTGACTATGGAGCTGGCGTAGTTCAGGCCACCAAGCATACAGCAACATGTCCTCACCGATCCTTATCATACTGTTTCAAAGAACCTATAGAAGTCAAATCTGCACTGTGAGAGAGAGACAGTCATCCCACCTACACTAACGAAATGAAAGTCTGCAGAAAGCCATTTGCAAAAAGGCAAGCAGAGATCTGGATGAGAAGCATGCTCTTGCTTTCATTCACCCCCTCTCAGGCGCACTCATACTTGGCTCACTCATTTGCCTTGACCATTTACGTGTCTATAAAAATGGAGATCCCACATACTCAAAATTACAAATGAAGGTCCATGGAAACCCAATGTACAAAAACGTTGCCTTTGAAGAAGACGGTGAAGCACTACACAAGTTTGGCTTGCCCATTCCAATGCATGGGTGAAACAAAAACTCAGTTCACTTGGGAGCAGCCACTTAAGCAAGCGCTGACAATATTCTTGCCAGTATTTATGGGCCAGGGTGGTTAGTCACAGTGGGGAAAAAATCTTTGACTCAAACAGGATCACTGGAAAACATCCTTCTTGCAATGTTTTACTTAGGAAGCAGGCAGCTTTTCCAGAGCTGTCAGCTAGGATGAGGTCAAAACCAGCATAGTATAAGAGAGATCTGAAATAATGATATTTGCTAAATATATGCCAGAAATTATTAATGTTACAGTGTGCAGACCTTCTTTTGCTGACATTAGGGATAGAAAGCAGAGGATGAAAGCCAAAAAGCATCCCCTCCACAGACATACACTTGTAAAACCTCTACAAGTTAACAGCCAACATAGTCAAGAATTGATTGAGAAGTCTGACAAGTAAGTTTAGGTGGCCATGATATCAGTATGCTGCTTTTTCATAACAAAAAAAAAAAAAAAAACCAAAACAAAACCACAAGCTGGTATCTTCTAATACACAAGAAAGGACCAGGTAGAAGATACTGATAAAGGAAATGAAACTTTCACTACAGGGCATAGAATAAAAACCAATATCACTTAGAAGTGATGGTAGAAATAACAGTACTACCAAGAAATAAAAATAGTTGACAGTTTGGTAGTACTTCCCATTTTCATTGCATAACACAACCATAAACTAACTTAAGTGTCAGCTTTGGACGTCCAAAACAACTACCACATAAAAGATACAAATAATCTTGTAAAATCGATGTGTAAATGCTGCACTATCTATCACTAAGTACGTAAAATGATTGTGAATTCTGTTTAATTGTAGACTTTGAAAAGGAGTTTCAAGGTAAATTCCCAAATAAATCCTTTCAGAAATGCCGTGCTTCAAAAGACTCATCATGAGGGAGCCTGGGAAAACTGTACTTCAGCTGCAGTCCTTCAGACACTGAGCAAGTGTTGGATCCAAACCTTTATTTCTCAGGTCAGTTCTCCTACCCCTGGACTTCAAAGTAACTTCTCTAAGCCACTGTTTCAAGGAAAACCTGCACAGTCCTGAACAGTCCAGTAACTGAGGAAAAGGAGAGTGAGAGCAACCCACCGACAGCTCCCTGGTGCCCACATAAACCCTGCAAGCTGGAACTCAGCTTTTTAAACTCCTCAGGCATTAAGGGGACCCCTAAACTCACACTGACTGGACTATTTGATAAAATGGAAGTGCTAGCAGCATGATGAGTACTGTCTTATGTTATTCTGGCTCTTCTACAAGCTCCTGTAACCAAACTGTTTAGTTCAATAAAATATGTATTACCCATATGATCATCTGCACAGAAAAAACCTATCACTACCACCACCACCATAACATACCAGATCAGCACAACTGGATTTTCTTCCCTCTAGGAAGCCAAAGTAAGCTAAGTTATCCATTATTTTCCAAAATTGCCATGCATTTTCTGCTTTCTCTGTAAGAAGTGCTACAGGGAAAAAGAGGGTGTCCTGGGTCCAAGAAACAGGACAGCGTGCTCCGTGATGCAGCCTGCCAGCACCTGCCCAGCAAACCAAGCTCAAAGACAGAATGATGTGAGACCAAGTGGGGAAGCAGTCACAAATATTTTGGTAAAACAAACAGTGTAGCACAGCCTGAGTGAGGCAAACAAACCAAACTGTGAAGTGATTATAGGTTTATATACCAGGATAAGAGTTTACAAATCATTGGTACAATACAATACATTACAATTTCAAGCCAGGGAGTAACAAATGAAACTATCTTTAGCCCAAGAATATATAATTACTTACCTAAGATTATTGCTATGCTATTCACTGTGGTTTGGGTTTTTTTGTTCTTGTTTCTGCTTTTTAAGAAGAGCTTACAAAATGTACAGGCCAGAGAACACCAGAGGCAATGTACACTTCCCAGCATTATTCAGGAAAAGTGTAGGTATAGTACAGGCACTGGCTATGCAAACTTTCACATAGATCCTTCCCAATGCACCTCTGCTCCCTGCTCCTTTGGAGGGACTGAGACATTAGATATCCCACTAAGACCCATTGGAAGGGAAGGAGAAAGCAAAACCAGAAATGGTCACTAATTTCAATAAATGCGTATAAAACAGATTTAAAAGCCTAAATTTTTGGAATAGCCTAATTCACTGCTGTAAATAGAAAGTAAAATAGAATAGACAGTAGGAACAGTTCTGTCATACATTTTCACTGCATTTCATTTCCCTTTGCTTATTTCATATTTCTGCGGTTTTGTTAATACTTCACTATTCAGTTTACCATATTTTTTACTTTCTTTAAACTTTCCTATTCACAAACATACAACCTCCATTTTTACAGAGAAGTCTATTTTCTTGCTGTCTTTAAAGGGCTCTAAGATGCATTTTCCTGGAAGTCAGACGGCACTCTGTGGGCTTGGCTGTATGTGAGCTCAAAACCGGCAAGCCTTGACGACTGAAGAATTTCACATCTCATCTGTTTGCGCAGATGAGAAAATTGCTTACCTTATTTTGCCAGTTTCCTCTGCATTGCTATTGTATACACATTAACCTAAACAGCAGAGAACTCCATGCCGTGAATGATACAACTGTTTTCTAACATAAAGAAACTAAGCCTTTAGAATGCTTAATGCACTTACCTAAACTAGCATGTAAACTTTGTTCCAAAACTAATATTTGGTAAAATAAAATTAGATATGAATTTCAAAGTTTTCCTGAAATTATTCCCAAGATTACATATGCCTGTTTTTCAAATCACAGTGGTTCTTTTTTCAAAACACAATAAAAAAATTTTAAAAACTTGAAATGAAGAAACGAAGATGTAAGTAGTCACACTAGCATTCACGATTTTACATTTGTTGTACAGCAGCTCACATCACTTGCAGCTAGCGTAGCACAAGAAACAGGATTCCTTATGAATGTGCATGAGATAACAGGAAGCACAGTGTAATTATCAGTGAACAGGACCTCAGATTTACCATGACTTGATGATTAAATATATTACACTCAATATAGTTTTGCATCTTTGCAGAATGAGACTAGAGAGTCATAGAAATCGATCCCAGTATGAAATATTCTGGCCACTATCTTACACGTTCACAGTAGATACAGACATATAACAGACATACTATCATGTTTTTATATATATGTACACATAAGAATATATACCTACAAATATGTCACATGTAAAATGTGACAAAAGTATGTGTGTATATATCTGCAGATGAAAGTATATGTATATATTTGCAGATATATATACACATACGTGTGTGTATATATATAATACATGCATATGGGTATATATATACACATGCACATATATCTTCAGATATATATACACATACTTTTGTCACATTATTCCAAATATTGTTATAAGGAAAGTCTATATCTTTCACTAATTAGATATCAGCTTGATATAGATAAAGCTCAGTCAAACATATCCCACTAACACTTCAACCTAAGCTCTTCCATTGTCCATCTACAAAGATGCTTTGCTTACGCTTACTAAAATTACCTAGATTTAATGTCAGTGCTTTAAAATTGCTTTTGTCATTAATGAATTAGATTTGCTTATTTACTTTGTTGCTGCTGTTAGTGTATGAGGTCTAGCATGAGCAAACTAGGAACTCATTTCTTTAGTCATATGTGTTGTTTTCATAATTTTGGAGAGAGTTTAGAGAACCTAATGCACAGCATCAAACTACCTGACCCATCTCCCTTGCTGCCCTGCAGTCAGCAGAAGGGAGCAGCCCTCCCCGGGGGGGGGGGCAGGGGGATGCTACCTCACGTGTTCCTGCTGGGACGGGTAGGGTCGCCACACTGGGAGCGCCCGAGACTGCCCACCTAACACAGCCAGGAAATTCGGTATCTAAAGCCGGGCCATGGGAAGAGCCTTTTTTATGACTTAATTTGCCAATTAGCTTTTTTCAAAAATCTGCCACCTCCTTCACTTGGACTGAGAGGCTTACATTCATGCCGCCCAGCTGTATCTGCAGCATCATTGTGGGCCTTGCTTGCTTATACTGTGTTTGCTTTTACAATATTTGCATTTCCAAACACCTTACTTCATGTAGCATGAACACTTCACTGAGGGGTTTTATATTACGATAGAAATGTAACTTTGAATACTAATATGTTTTAAAAGCCAGTGATTTCAGTGGAAACATCTGCTTATCTACACAGCTACAAAAGTAAGAATAAATACTGTGTTGCCACTAGTACCAGAAAAGAAAAAAAGTCTCAGACGTGTTGCATCTGTGGCCGTTTCAAAAATCCACATGTGTATTTCTGATCCCTTGCACTTAAGACTTCCATTTAGGATTGAATTTTTTACATGAACTGTATAATTCTCTTGCATAATTTTTCCAAGTATGCCGTATATAACAAACATACATCCTAGTCTGCATAGTTAAAGGGGCAGTCATTTTTACAGATATCCACATTTACTGACTGTTTCTGTGCTATTTATTATTTATTTGTTCTTTAGCCTCAGTGACCCAATACTCGTTCAGTCCATGACTCTTAGTTTCAAAATAATCCTATCTTGTAATCCTCTAAAATGATTCCAGGGAGAAGCTTCAGAAATGAGCTGGTAATCTCAGTTGTGATATGGCCTAAGGGCAGTGAACGTTTACCAGGTGTAGCAGCAGCAGACTTGCTGAACGAAGGGCACTTTCTCAGGCATGTGCACTTAGTAGTTATTGTCTGAACAACTCACACAGAACAAAGTGAAACCTTAAAATGCCTGAGCTTGGATGTGTCTGCAATTTTCAAATGCTTAAAAACCAGAGCAAATTAGGTCTTGCTTAATTAAGATTACAGTAAATATTGACTATCGGCTCCAATGGTTAAATCTATGAGGTGTGTTCTTATGAGGAAAGTAAATGATTTAAATTCCAGGCAGTTTCTTTTTCAGAGAACTTTATTAAAATCACATCCCACCTGTCTAACTGATATTGGAGGAAACAGACACGCAGTCCGAAATGTAGTCAGAATTACAAACAAATACTGAGAGTTTTACTCACCTGAACAACCCACTGACTTTAACGCTGTGCCTTGCAGGTATCTGGGGACAGGAAGGTTTGGCTGAAGGGTTGGTTACTACGTAGAATTTAAACATGAAATTAGATTGAGATGAAAGAAGAATACTAGCGATTTAATTGCCTCGTTTATGCATGAGGGATATATATTTTTCCTTTGAGTAAAAAACTATCCATCTTAGAGAATTCATTTCAATATTTTAGTATATATACACCTTTTTACATAGTATTGCTTAATATTTAGTTATTTATTACGATGTTAAATTGAAGTCATGATCTAAAATTTCACTCTGCACTTAGCTATCTCTTCATGAAATACTGTCCATTGACTCCACAGATAATCCTCCCAATGAGGTATTTAAAGATCACACTAAAATGTTGATCATGTGAAATAAAGTAATGGGAATGCTTACACTTAACTATACTGTCCTCCTAGGTGTTGTTATATGCTAGAATACCTTGAATAAGCATGGAAAAATGTGTGCCTAGATAGAGAGAAAAAAAATTTCAAGCTTTTAAAGTGAGTTTCTCCTCTTTTATTAAAATGACATCCTTCTCTAAAAAAATAATTATGTTTGAGCAAATTAATATCAAGAAGAACTCGTTACCAATGCTAGGTAAAACAAGTAAATTTTACTGTATTTATAATCCAGTCCTACTTTTAGTAATCCTTGCATGCGTTTAAAATCCATATTTGATGTGAATATTAGCCCGTAAGAACCTTCACAGGGAACAACAGAGTTCATTAGCAGATCTCTTTACTAACTTTATGCTTTAAAACAAAGCAATCAATTGATTATGCTATAAAAATAAATACATCTTTGCTTTTACTGTTTGCTCACTGACACAATATACCACCAGGGAAAAGTGGAAAACAGTACAAAGATTTTTCAAATATCAAAAAAGACAGAAAGCCTGGACACTGAGCTTTAAAGAAGCTCACCTGACACCTGACACGCTCTCCTAAATGTCATTTGTCCGCAAGAAAATGAAATGGCAAAATGCTGTCAAGCCTTGAAACCAGAAAATTGAAAATATTTTTTTTCTGGAAATACTTTCCATGGAGGGAAAATAAATAGCCCAAAGTAAAACATAAATAAAAACTCAAACCGCAGTTTTGGTTTTCTGCCTTTTCAAAAACTATGTTTTTCTCTTGGAAAAGTAATTTCATTTTCTGTCAACTTCAAGCTGAATCTCAGATATTTTTTGACAAACACGGCTGAAAGCAGATAAGCTCCACTTTGTTATATATTAAGGAAAATAACAAAAAATGTTAGTGTTTACATCAAGGTCTGGCAAAGAGCTATCAAAGCATCTGCTCAGGATGNNNNGATGTCATGCCTACCTGGTGTCAGGCCCTGTTATATGAAAGATCTCTAACATGCATCATTTAGATGTGTTAAATAACATAAGTTTAAAGTTCTTGTGAGTTAGAAAGAATCCTAAAAGTTTTGAAATTGTACTTTTGCTGACGACTACATTTTATACTGTATCTACGGCATTGCACGCAGGTGCTAAAAATGCAGACCACCTACTATAGCTTTTGGTGGTGATGGACAGTTTGGCAATTTTACATAAGATGCAATAAAGTGACTTGAACAATGTTAGGAAACACTCTATTAAGGGAAATTTATTGTTATTGGCTTTGGTGATTGAAATATTGCTATCTACTGTGGCAAAACCAACACTCCCACACTGGATGGTTTACTTAAAAAGCTGAAAGGATAAAAACTGTTGAGAGGTTTCAGCTAGAGGAAAAAAATTGCTAAGAAATAGCTATTAACTATTGAAATCCATCTAGATACTTGGACACTGGAACTATTTATAATGAAATGGAAGTTTTGTGAGAGAAACTTTGTGTCAAAATGTTATGTTTGTAATTGCATTGTTTATTTGTTCTAAATAATGCTCTAAAACATGCAATCATAGTAATGTTTTACAGCATTTTAGTTTGGCTTCAAGTGAAAATTGGCATAGTTCGTCGAAAACAACATTTTCAGTGTGTTTATTTATTTAGCTATATTATATAATGGAAATTCCTAGCAGTTGAGATTTGGGGATATCCTTTCATACTGATCATTTGATCAAAGCATAAAAGCATATGAAATTTGCCAGTAATTTCTTAAGGAACAGATCTATTGCCAGGGAGAAGAAGAGCTCAGTGTGTGCCCTTTTTCGAAACTATATTTCTTTAATACGATTGTAAGCAAAATGCTACGATAGAGTTGAAATGGGAAAAAAGGGAAAATGCTTTGTTTCAACAAGTCACTGGAAATATTTGTATAAATACTGTTTCCTTATTCAGCGGGAGGTTTTAAGTCAATCTTTCCATCTGTTTGAAAGTGTAGTAGAAAAGCCACTAGGTGGCACAATAGTTTTTCAGAAGTAAAAGTCTGCACTTGGCAACAAAATCTTAACTAGTCTTTCATAAGGCCTATGTCTTATACGTGGAAATTATAACCAAATTATATCTATTCTTTGATAAGGACAGCAGCTAAAAGAAATGTGTGCCATTCAAATATTGGTCTGAATCAAACTAGCAGCCAAATCACTGACAACTGCATTTTGTGCTGTAGCCTAACTTAACTTCTTTCTTTTTCCTGGAATAGACACGTCTGAAAGTCCTGGTGGAATTCTGTAACTTAATCAAAATGGCCCATTCCAAACTCCAACCCCCTGTATGCATGCTGCCAGTCTCTGGGAAATCAATGGCAGCAGGCACTGCGGATTTTAATGCATGCAAGCAATTATTCTTTATTCAGATACAGACAAATAATTAAATAGTGCTCCAATGCTATTTTTTTTTGGTTGTTTGCTTTTTTGAGTTACACAGCAAGATAAATGGAGACATGCCCAATGAATATTGTCCTGACAGAGAGGGAGGAGGTGCTAATGAAAAATTTATTTTGAGTTATTCTACATAAATGCCTGTTAGTAACCCTCGTGGCAGGGTACTCTTCCTATTAGCATTTAATCAGGTTGCTATATATTTGCTTGAATGTCTGCCTTTTCTGCCTGCTTGAAATATATCCCAAGAGTCTGAAGTTTTTGAACTACAGTCTTAAAAAATCAGTTGTAGTATAAAGAGTACATGTTCACAAAGCTGTGATCCTATTCAGTGTGCAGAATGGACCTGCCCCAGCAATTAATCACAGTTGCACAGCAGAGCATGGGTTTCTTTAAGACCCTCTTGCCTTAAGCTTGTAGGAGGTATGCAGTAAAGGAGGCACAAGGCTGAGGAAGAAAAAGGAAAGACTTGCAGTTAAGTAAGTTAGATGTGGAACTCAAGTGTATTCCTAATTCTGTCCCAGGATTTCTGCACACTACAGGAGGAGTGACTTATGCAGATCTTTAAAATAATATCACCTTACCTTGAAAGGATATTTCAAAGCTGAATTTAGTAACGTACAGGCATTCCTCAACTTTTGCATACGCAGTTTTGCGAAATAAATGATCTTGAACTCTATCTTTACAGGTTTTCATCTGCGTGCTTCTAAAATGTTAAAATCATTCCATCAACAAAGGAAGACCAACTTTAAACTCTACACTACAAGTTTTCTAGTCACTATCTAGCTAAGACACTCATGGTACTCTGCACTCCCTCCTTGCTGCTGTTTCTGAGGATTGACATGGCAGATAGAAAGACATGGAGACACAATTACATTAGCTGTAAAAGTTGCTATCTAAGTAACAGGACTTTGCTTCTAAAATAAGACGGTAAAGTGGACTCATGATTGTTTGCACTTGCTCTTTCAAGCCTATAAAACATGCATTTTGCAAACCCATTACAGTCTAGGGTAATCAACAAAAGACTTAAGATCAGGAGTCCTAGCTAAACTAGAAGGAAAATATTTCTCCCAGCTTTAATAGGGTTGCTCAAATGGCAAGTAGAATAAGTTACTTCCAGAAAGGAAGTGGAAAGCTAGAAGAAAGAGAAGCTGCACCTAGAAAAAATACCTCCTACATTGAAAGGTCAGAGGAATTTTAATGCTTGAACTAAGAATAGGGATGCACGCTGCATGTGATTTCACCGAGTCCCATTGCCCAAAAAAAGAAGTATTAATGCTTCATTAAGTATTAAGTATTTCCTTCTATTCATCTGCCTTCACCTTCCAGCTGCCCCACTTCTATGCTTTAGTTTGCCAGTGAGCTCTACTTCCAAGTTGCTGCGGGTCTATCTGACCAATTATTTTTTAGGATCAGAAAATAATTCCCTATTTGGTTGCCATTCAGGAGGGTATTTTGTTTGTTGTTTTTTTAACCTTTCTTGGCAGTCTTATAGTGATACATGTGGGTAAAAGCTCCTAGGACTGAGAAGTCTTAATTAGGTAAGTATCTGCAGCAATCTGTGGACAGACTCCAGACGAGGTAAATGGATTTTGGATTTCTGCTGATGGACACCAAAGCAAAGGACAAATGGAAACCTCAGCTGCTGCTTTTGGTACCCTACCCTCTCCTTTCTTGCAAGATGAAAGGTTTACTGTAGAAGGGCCAGTGTTGGCTCTGTCTCTTGTTCCCCTGCATGACCACAGCCACAGCTCCAAGAGATGTTTTAAATTCAGTATTCCCAGTTTGCAGGACTTGTGAGCTATTTCCCTGTGTTCAGAGAGAAGCTTGTGCTGTAGCGTCACTGTGTCCTCCCAAAAAACCTGCCCTGTGGGCCAGGGGATGTCCTTTGGAAGAGGTGCAGTTAGAGTTTGCACCCAGGGCTGGGGTACTAGGGGAAAAGTGAATGATCAGCGTAAACTGCATGTGCTTGTAAGAATGCTTGTGTATTAAAAGCTCCTGGAGCCCTGCACAAAATTTCACTGTACAAACAACAACAATCTGGATAAAGATAAAATGAACAAGGATTATAAAATACAGTGAAAGGAATGACAGAAGGCAAAACAACTGAATAAGTAGAGCATGGTTAAAAGATTAAGATGCAGTCTGATAACTCCTTCTGGGAGCCTGAAGTCAGCATGGAAAGCAGGGATGGATGCAGGCAATCATCCCCTTTGGGATAAGGATTCTTGTATGTCAAAGTAGCAACAGAATCACTTGAAATGAAAAGACATTTCCATTAGTTGGAGCAGCAATTCCCTGACATCAGTTCGCCCTCTTCCTACAGTAGCCCTCATGGCTTACTCTGTAAGAAAATGAGGCTATTACAACCACAGCTATAGTTAGGAGAGGAGTCCAGATATAATGGAGTGAAGATGTCAAGAACAGCTGGGCCTTGTAACCCCCTTCTAGAGAAATAAGGATGTTCAGTGATGAATTATTAAAAATTAAGCAAGAAAAATAATTGCTTGAGAGCTGCTGGAAAATATGCTTCTGTCCTAAGGAACCTAATTTTTTGTTTGTCACAGCAGAAACACATATCCAAAGAGTAAGAAGGGAAGGGCAAGGGTTTTGTTAATAATATCAGATGTTTACAGAGCAAGACAAGTGCACAGAGTTGTTCTGGCATATATTATAAACAAATCAATGTCTTATTTCTCATATATGTGAAAGCAAAATCGCCAGCAATGACCTTAGTGAAGAGAAGGAAGAAGCCGCACTGCCTCCCAGACTTTCAGGAAACCCACACCTTGTGTTAAATAAATAAATTAAAAAATAATCCCTCACCTAGTTACTTCAGTTTTACACCATTTCAGCTGAGACAGAGATCTGATTGCAGATGCTTGGTACAGTAGCATGAAGAACAGAGCTAAAAAGAGAATCAGGCTTCCAAAGAGACCAGGTGTTGCGGAGAAGCGAGCTGTGGCCAGGTGACAGCAGATGAACATGTGAGCCTCTGAGTTAAGTCCTTCTTCCCGGCACTCTAGCTGCCGCAAAGCAAGTCTCTGAGCAAACCCATCATGCTCGCTCCTGAAATAGTCATTGCACAGGACCTCTTCAATTCAATATTGTTTTATGAGAGAAAGGAGGTGGGGAAAACTCAGTCTAAATAAAGCAAGAAGATATTAAAAATGACAGGTGAGAAAAAGAAAAGCAACTTGTTCCCAGGCCTATCCTCACATCAGTGAATTACTGTAGCAGAAGAATGGCACAGATAACCAGTGGCCCATCTGATACACTGATCCCCCTGGTGATACCAGCAGGCAGCTGGTGCTGGCTGTGCTGGGAGCCCCAACAGCTCCTTGCTACTTGGAAGGCAGCGGTCGCTGAAAGGGAGCGATTGTATGGCATCTTAATAAACCCATGGGCACAAGGAAAATGCTCTGCCTGGTTTTATCTGTATGCGTGTGAAATACAGGGGCAGAGGGCACATGGAAGGAAACTAGAGCTGGCTCCTCAAGCAGCTCTGTGCTGAAGTATGATAAGAGACTCGAGTCCACATCCTGACTGGCTTTTTTATCTTTTCTCTTTAAGTGACATTCACATTTTAGTGACAGCTAATAATTTTCAAGGGTCAGTCCAGAAGTGATGTGGAAGGCATATAACCATGTTATTATGAAAGTGAACATGTGGATATTGTGTTAACATTTGAAAAACCTTGATCTTCAGGCGGTCAAATACTGTTGCATTGTGTGATTATTGGCAGCAATAGCCAGGCAAGACTGAAGAGTGCCGGATTGTGCCTGAGCTGCTATATTTATGCACAGCGTTTCCAGCAAAGTGGGATTTTTTTGTTGTCCTTGTAGCTACAAGGATCCTGCATCCTGAGTTCTTCTGTGCATTTTAATGTATTGTGAGATGTACAGGCAAACAAACTAAATACAACCTCTGTTCTCCGCTTTGCTTCCCTTAATAGTGCAGCAGAGCTCGAAGTTGCTTATACACAAAAACTTCTATGTCATAAATCCCTCATGACTCTACAGACGATGAGGAACATCACATCAGTGGTCAGTTAACATGTATCCCTAGTGTCCCAGAAGGAAAGAGTTTTTAGCCTTTTAGGTTTTACTCCAAGAGAGCTCTTGAAATTTCTTTCAAAAAGTGTTAAAGAGACTTTTGAGGGCACAAAATACAACAAAATGCTCAAGCTCCACCAAAATAAAAACCAGTGTAAACAGGGTGTCCACCCCTGTCTCTGCTCTAAAGTCTTATCTTCTCTTCTACATTGGTTATATGTCAGTTTAACTCTGTCCAAATTGTTTCAATAATATGAGCTTTCAAAGAAGACATATTAGGACAAATTCATTCATATCAGGAGGATGTATTGTTTTCCCCTGCAGCACAAGACGACTAATTTGAATTTGTAACAGTAAATTGAACTATAGCTGTGAATAAGAATACATTGAGAAGTACCTATTGACTTTAAATAGGCATTTAGCATTCGGTGTCTCTAGCTTTTTCAGAAATCCTAAACTTAATCAGCAAATGTGGCACAATTTCAGAGATTCAGATTATCTGCATTTCTACTTAAGGAATTCCAAGATCTTGAAGAAGTAAAACTAACTTAATTACTGACACTTAATAATATTAATTGTTATTAATTAATAACATTGGTAAGACTTTCAAAAGGCAAAATGTATCCATAAGGGACAGTTCTGAATCACAGTCACTCTGCTATGTGTTAATATTTACCTTAGGTTTTTGAAATGCTAAAATATCACTGTAGCCTGTTTTCATCTGAGCTTGCTTTTCCAAAGGTCTCTGTTTCCCCACCAATCCCTCTTGCTAATCTTTATTGCAGTTTCACAATGTTTCCAGCTGAAAATATCCATATAGTCAGTATCCTCCAAGCTCCAGTTTATTAGTGAATATGAATAAGCTGTGATTCTTTAGGATTCATGTAAACCTATCAATATTCCCATGCTGGCTGTGCTTTCAACTGCAAGAGAAACGTTCCATGTCTGCAGCTGCAGCATATTAAAACTCAAAAATGAGGATTTTGATGGCACTTGCACATTTCTGCCCTTTCATCTGTCCTTTATCACTCATTTACTCACAGGAGAAGGTGACTTTTACTGCCAAGGTAGAGGTAAATTGTGTCAGACAAGGGCAAAAAAGAAAAAGATCCATTACTGTACCAGAGGAAACAATTTCTGAGACGCAAAGTGTCAGCAGAAATAGAAGTTTCTACTGTTTCACTCCCATGACCTTACACAAAAAGGCATAATTAACCACATAGCTTTTTGCTGTTAGAAATAATTTCCAAATTACAGACTTACATGAATCAATGTTTCACTAGAGCCTCTCTACTCATCAATACTTGTTGTTCCTTTCATAAAAAAGAGGAAAAGCTTTTCTGAGAAGTAGAAATAAAAATGTGTGTTCTACTTGTAAAAATGTGAGAGATGGGAAATAATAAATGCTGATGTAATTGGAAATATTGTCCTTAATTCCAACGCTGCAAGATTTCATGCTGAGTTTATTTCAACACACTTTTTTTGTAATTTCAACTTCTTTTTTTCCATTTGAGTAATTTAGCACACTTCCAAAGCTTCTCACCTCTCTTATTTTGTAATGTGGGGAAAAAAAATAGAAAAGAAGATTAAGACAAGCCTTAACATTACTTAGACTGCAAAATTTGGCCATTGGAGGAAGACAAACTGGAGGCATGAATACACATGCAGGTTTGCTTGCATGGGCAAAGAGAAGGTCAGATGGAAATGGGGGGACACACCTAATCCCTAGCATAAGAAGGAAGAAAGAGAGATACTGGTATCAGAGGAGGGGAATGGAAGACCTTTGAAGCTTCAGCCATAATATAGTCTCTAGTGCAGGAGAGTTTCAGTCAGTGATGGGGATGCAGCTTACAGGGAGCTCACGGTCAGAGATTCAGGGATTTTGTGCCTTAGAGTGCACAAAATCTCTAGAGCTAATAACATGTTTGTGAGCCCTCATTAGCACAAGGAGATGAAAGGCTGGGATTTTACTCTCTGCATGTGCCAAACTCCCCCACCAGGTATGAGAAGCCAGTGCGGCAGGGTCTCAGGTGTGTGATGTGAACTCCAAATTCCTGAGCGCTAACTTCACTGTGCTTTCAGTTGGCTGCAACTTCTCCAGGTGCACTGCTGGGTTGGGATGCTGTAGAGTAAATACCACAGAGTAACTTCCCAGTAACAGCCTCCACAATATGGCAGGTCAGAGTTCACTTAAGACTATGAGTGATATTTCCTAGTTTTTTTCATTTATTCATTGAAACTTCTGGGCAGAAATCAAGCCAACCAGAAAAACAGGAGATCAAACCTGGAAGTCATGAATCTGAGTGACCAGATCTCAGCTGATTGCACTCCTTACAGTGCCTTGCTCTACTCAGAGGCAGGGAGCACCAGCCGTAATCTACAGACATAGGTGGAGGGGAAATGAGCACTGCTAACAAAACGTACAGGGATAACCAATATGCATGCACACAGGGCAGGATTCTGGGATGCCTCATTTTAGCAGTAATTGGAGAACAAATCCATGTGGCTTTCCCTTTACTACCTTTTCCCTTTACTATGGATCATTCATTTTCCTGGCTGCATCAAGTACTTGATCATCTCCCAGTCTGATTCATATCAATATTACAATCCTCACTCATAACTGTTTTTCAAAAAAATTTACATCGATGTTAAATAGAAATGTCTTATTGCAAACCTAGGGAATCTACAGAAATAATTTCTCCATTAGAAGGTTTCTTCAAGGCAGATTTTTCCACAACATAATTTTCACTGTAATGTCCACTTAAGTTTAATTGATAAAAATGAAAGGCAAGCAAATTCAGATCACTTAATTGTCTAGTAGGTGCATATATTAGAAGTGGAGGGCAACCAGGTTCTTCTTTCTTTAGGAACTAGGAAGTTACTTTCTTTCTTCTAACATGAAAAGAAATTTCCAAATAGCTCAACCAACCATTTTGGTTCCCTTGAACTTGTAAAAACCAGTTCATAAATCAACACTTTTCAATGAAAAGACCCATTCAAACATCTTCCCCTGTATATACTTAAGCACAGAGTCCCTTGTGTGTACATGTACACACACAGATGCAATGCTGCATGGTTAGAGAAGTCAGTAGGCTACACTGGGCTCTGTTCCTAACGGGAGTCACTGGTGTGTCATTCCGCAAGTCACCTTAATCCCTCATTTTTATAAATGAATATAAAATCCATTTACCTAATGGTGATGTCCAAGTCCCAACTGAATTATTCTATAAGACATATTATTGCCTTGGAAGAAAACTCCTTAAAGCTGATAGGAAATAGCTAAGAGCTATTTAATTTGACCTTTTTCTTAAAGCCAGGTAAATATCAAACCTTAGTTTGCACGTCTAGATGAAATTTGATTTGAGAAATCCAAGTGGAATAGTGATACTTCCACAGCTCTCAAGTGATGATATCGCACTTGATTAGAAAAGCCACTCAACAGGACCCCAATTCTGCTCACTTTACTCATCTTCAGTAGCATGGACATGAATAGCGCAAGCAAACCTAGTGGGGAAATTCAGATCATTCAGTGTTGTGAAATGTTGCCATCAACTGGTATTTGTCAGCTCAGTTTTATGGGACTTTGCAAGATCTCTCAATATGTGCCTGCTGTTAGCCAATAAAGCCTGAATCTAATCTGCAAAGGGTTTGCATGGGAGACTTCCACTGGCTCTGAGTGCAGACAGTGCCGTGTGTTCAGAGGCTTCCAGGGCTGACTCTTCTGTCCTCATTAGGCTTCTACTAGACAGCTCGAGTTCTTCACTTCCAGGCTGCTATGCACTGTCGTGCTCTTAATAGATTTGGACTTAGCCTTTTAAATAACAAACAATCCTGATTTCTTTTTAATAATTTTCTTCTTCTGTTTGCCACAAGATCTTCACCCTAATCTCTTCTAAATATATGCAGACTTGGCAGGTTCCTTATATCTGTGTTAGTATGACTTTTCTGCAAATTTGTATTGACCTCTCATTTTCTTTTCAGCTCATTTCCATCGATGCAAAACAGGAATAAAAACCTAGTGTTCTTATTAATGATTTATTCTGATAACTCACAGATGCAAATAAGTTCATAAAGTGTAGAGTATCAAAGAAGGATTATTTTTCAGTTGTTTATTTCCTGCAAAAATGCTATTAAGTCTGGCTCATAGTAAATGATGGACAGCATTTATGTCTTCATTCAAAATGCACTCAACAGGAAACTATCATTTCCAAATATGCTTGCCTAAATATAAGTGTCTGTTTCCCTACAAGTTTTGAATTGTAGCTTACAGAATGGATTCTGAAAAATTCATAAATAAACTGCATCAAAACTGCATAAAAGATATAATGCACCAAAATTGTTTGCTATATTTTCCTCATTTTAACTACCCAGCATGAAAATAATGATCTGAAAGCTTGTTATTTTCTATATGCTTGGGTGATATTTGACCTTCTGTGCAATCCAAGATGTGAGTGAACACGGGGTATACATAAAAAACTTTACTTCTTTTTCTTTTTCCTTGTAAGAACTGGTAGCATATATCCACTAGCTGTTTTGCAATCAGAGAATGAGGACAAGTCACGTTGCAATTCACCATTGGACAAACAGAGATGGTTTAATCCTGAACTACATGTAGCAGTCAGGAAATAGATGTATGAGAGGCTGAGTGCAGGAAACCAGATGGACCACTGGGAAACATTCAGCTCCTCAGTGCTCTGCAGCTCAACCCTACAAATACCCTCTGCGCTGGCCTGTGAGCTGAGGTAGTTGCATCCTCACTGCCGTTCATATATCCTCTGTGGATCAGCAGAATCTTGCTCTGTCAAACTTATAATTTCATGATTATTTTTTACAGAATGTATAAATTATTTGCAAGCAGAAGTTTGCATGCAGGTCTGTTACACAGCTGTCCCCTAGGTAAATCTCTCTCCCTCTCTCTCTCTTTCTCCCCCCCCCNTCTTGCCCAGACCTGCCACTCTAAAGATATTTCAAGTATTGTTAAAAAATAAAATCTGGTATATTGCTTGACAGTTGTTTCCCACAGGTTTTTGACTACATGCAGGATTTCCACGTATTTTTACACCTGTAGTTGTGTTTGATAGTCCTGTTCCAAGATTTTGATACGTCTTCCTTCAGTAACAGTTTTACAAAATTATTATTGCCACCTGATCTGCTGAATTGTTATTCAAATTATCACACAATGTTATATATTGCTGTAGGCTGGCCAAGAATATGGTTTCACTGGAAGATCAAACCAAATCAAATCAAGTCAGTGTCCCAATCAGACCTGTGGTGACAAAACCATATAACCTTTAAAACTTTAAGGGGGAGCACAATACATTTCTGAAGCGAATTTTCTGATGGAAACAGGAGTGTGGATTAGATAATCCATGATGTGACCTTCAGACTTGTGTTCCTAATTAAAATATAGTCTTCATTCAGAAAAGCATTTAAGTAATTTCTTCATGCATGCATGTAGCTGAATCCAGTTAGATCTGCTACAGATTTAAGATGTGCCTAAATCTAATATGTTTGTAGAAAGTATGTTTCCTGTAAAGACCACACACAGAGTCATGACTGATAAGCCTGAAAAACAAAGCCACCTGAATGTAATGTTACCCAATTATAAAACTAAACAAAAGTCATTTTGATTGACATGTTGCTTTTACACTGCCACTTTTAAGATTCCAAGGAAATAAATCCTGCTGATACTCTGTTTTACTGTTGATGTCCATCAGAGTGTGTTTAAAACATTGTGCTTTATAAAATTTCAGAAATTTATTATATAAAGCTCCCAACAGCAGGATGTAACATATTCAGTGTTTCAACATCTACTAATATTTAGACTTTTTCTCTAACTACAGAAATACTCTACCCCACACACCAAAATGGTGAAAAACCCCAGTGAAATAATAACGCTTATTGTTCATAACCTAACATATTTCCACAAGCCTATGGCACAACTGATCCTAATCTCATTCAATAGATTTTATGGTTTTTTCTTAACCTCTCCTGTAGTTCATTAAGGACTGGAAAAGAATACTAGAGGAAAAGGTAATTATTGAAAAAATAATTGAAAAAGTTACTTCTTTTTGTTGAGGAGCAAACTGTGACCATATAGTAGCCCTGACAACAAATAAGGCCTGTAGACCACTTTGCCCTTTCAACACCAGCCTCTGTGAATGGCCAGCCAACATGTACATGCTAAGGAGCCATTCCTCTGTGCCACATCCCCTTCTGACTATCTGATGGCAGTTTGCTCAAAATGGCAAGCGGAAGGAGATCTCCCAAACCAAATACAGCTGCTTCTTACACAACCACTGCACGAAGCCTGGTGGAGGTCCTTTAACCTCCTTAGCCATGGCTTGTTTACAGGATGACAAGATATACTGAACAGAGGATTCAACAAATTATATCAAGTCAGTGATTGCTCTCTCGAATACCACAGAAAACCTCTCCCTCCTAATTTCAGTAGCTTATCTGAAAGGTATTTGTCCTATATCTCCAATGTAATTGACATCTCCGATGAAATAAATCCCTTGAATTTACAGGAAGTCTGGCTGCTTCCAGACCTCAGCATGGAAAATATTTTCTCTCTCACTTTCAGTACTACCTATTTCTACCAAAGCTTTTTAGAATCTACAATCTAGTTTACATATAATTTTGTGATTGGTGACAGAGCTTCAAAATGGTTTTCTATGAACTATGCAAAAAATAGTGGCTACATCCAAAGACAGTTGTAATTTTCTTAATTCTTTGAAAGTAGATTTGGTTTCCAGATATCCCTGAGGCCATAATTAATGAGTGTCTTCAGGCAAAGGGAGGGTAAAATGCACCTGGACTTCTAAAACTGTAGTTTGACAAACAGCTTACCAGTTGCACGGTTTTTCCCAGTATTCTTCATGAGACTCCAAAAAAGTATATGGACATATCAGTATAAAAATGGTATAAAAACATGACTTTGAGCAGACAAAGATTTAAAGATGAGTCATTTGGTAGAATGGTTGGAGCAGTTCAGGACAGACTGTGGGTAAAACTGGGCATGTGTATTGGGTTTGTGTGGCAAGGTTTTGGTAGCAGGGGGGCTACAGGGGTGGCTTCTGTGAGAAGCTGCTAGAAGCTTCCCCTATATCCAATAGAGCCAGTGCCCACGGCTCCAAGACAGACTTGCCGCTGGCCAAAGCTGAGCCCGTCAGCGACAGTGGTAGTGCCTCTGGGATAACAGATTTAAGAAAGGGGAAGAAAAGCTGCGCAACTGCAGCCAGAGTGAGGAGTGAGAGAGAGGAACATCCCTGCAGACACCAAGATCAGTGAAGAAGGAGGGGAGGAGGTGCTCCAGGCACCGGAGCAGAGATTCCCCTGCAGCCTGTGGTGAAGACCATGGTGAGGCAGGCTGTGCCCCCGCAGCCCATGGAGGGTAACGGTGGAGCAGATATCCACCTGCAGCCCGTGGAGGACCCCACATCGGAGCAGGTGGATGCCTGAAGGAGGCTGTGACCCTGTGGGAAGCCCGTGCTGGAGCAGGGTCCTGGCAGGACCTGTGGACCCGTGGGGAGAGGAGCCCATGCTGGAGCAGGCAGGACTTGTGACCCCGCGGGGGACCCACGCTGGAGCAGTCTGTTCCTGAAGGGCTGCACTCCAGGGAAGGGACATGTGCTGGAGCAGTTTGGGAAGAACTGTAGTCTGTGGAAAGGACCCATGTTGGAGAAGTTTGTGAGCACTGTATCCCATGGGAGGGACCCCACACTGGAGCAGGGGAAGAGTGTGATGAGTCCTCCCCCTGGGGAGGAAGGAACGGCAGAAAAAACATGATAAACTGACTGCAACCCCCCTTCCCTGTCCTCCTGCGCCACTCACAGGGAGGAGGTAGAGAAATTGGGAGTGAAGTTGAGCCTCAGAAGAAGGGAGGGGTGGTAAGAAGGTGTTTTAAGATATGGTTTTATTTGTCATTATCCTACTCTAATATGATAGATAATAAATTAAGCTAATTTCCCCAAGTTGATTCTGTTTTGCCTGATCTCTCCCTGTCCTCATCTTGACCCATGAGCCTTTTGTTACATTTTCTCTCTCTTGTCCACCTTAGGAGGACAGTGACAGAGCAGCTTTGGTGGGCACTGGCATCCAGTCTGGGTCAACCCACCACAGCATGTGAAAACCCCTATTGTTGTTCAGAGGAATCCAAGCAGGTTTTCATTTTGAAAACAGAAAAATTATTTCAGTGTCAAAATATTTTACTTTGATAATGTCAAAAAGTGTTTTAAATATTTAAGTTGTTTCTTAATGTTAATAAAATTACTTAACTAATAAAAATATTACTGATATAAAATATCAGTATTTAATTCATTGTCTGCGTAATGCAGTTAGACCCTTTCATATCTAAAATTTCAGCAGAATTTCTATATACCAGAGAAATTCTTCCACTTCCTGAAAAATGCATTTAGCAGTGGAAACTGCTGTCTCTGAAGCTTTCTGGCCAGCTCTATCTGTAAGGCTTATAGATGTGAAGTTATCTGTTACTCCACTGAGATGCAGACACAATCTCATTAGAAATGTTCAAAGTAGTGTTTTTCTGAGTCTTTTTTTTAAAAGGCTTCGTATCAAGCATCAGACATTTTTCCATCAAGCTGTATTGCAGTACTGACCTAAAAGGCTTTGCAGAAGGCCCAGGAGAACAAATGGTCTTTCGTGGTCCTCTAGATGGTGTACATGCTCAAACTGAAGGACTGATCCAATAGCACTCATTTTTGATCTATCTGAAGAATTAGAAGAATCATCACCAAAGGAATTAAAGTATCAATGCTCCAAAGATGTGAAAGAAATCTCTGACATGATATACAGGAGTAAACCATTAGAGACAATACTGGGATCCTGTCCAGTGCCAGAATCATATATAAGGTTATGCTAATTATATATGTATGTTTTTAGAAACTATTAACGTGGTATATGGCATTCAAGTATTGTCCTACAGCTATAACTCATACTCACTCACATCATTCTCATTTGGATTATAATCAAAACCAAAGCTTTCAAACCTCATATAACCAGTTGGAGCTGAAGTTCTTCCAAAGCCCCAGGTTTTTGGGGGATGAATTCATCAAGTTTTAAGAAGAAATAAGTTAAAGTGATAATTATAGGGCTAAACTTCCAATACTTCCAAAGAGGTGATCCTGCTACCTGGCATTTTGAGAAGGGAGGGAGTGGTCCAGTCTGACACCCCTAGCACTGCTGAAGGTCAGGTAAATCTTTTCTCTAGCAGTCCATCTATTTTTAATTTTTTTCTAGTTCTGACAGTGATTATATGATTTTTAAACTAAGTTCCTCATGATACCATTTTCAAAGGTGCTAAGGCTGATTTTCACCCTGAGCTATTGACTGTTGTATATGAAAGCCCTCAGAAGTCCAGAACATCAAGACCAAAGATGGCTCAAGGAGAATATCAAACTACAGGCTCACATGAACTTTAAGATCTTGGCTTTTAACTGTTTTGTGCCTCACTTGACCTATCTGAGTAGGAAAAAAAAAGCATTTATTCTGAACTGTAGCTAATTATTTACAAGTGCACTGAGTCTATGTATTAATTTTTCATTTCCTAAACTCTCAAAGATTTGCTAATTTATCTTTCATTTTTAGTATCTCTAAATACTGCAAACCACTCTTTCCAAGCAAACATAAAAAATAATTTTGTATGGATTGAAAGCCTTATTATAAAATCCAGCAGAGTTATTACAAGCACCATTACAGAAGTCCTGGATCACCTTTTGCAATGAAGCAACGTGTTACATGGCTAACCTTATAAAGCAAGTTAATGCTGCAGATATTGTGGCAGGGTATTTTTGACAGAACACACTTCCTACCAAAGGCAGCTGCCCAGGTCCTTGAACTCCCTGCTCACCCATACTTGGCAACCTTCCCAGTTTGATAGCTCATGGTGTTGGAGCTCTTCTTTACATCCAGGAGGAAACCTTTTCCTCAGACTGCCACATTCGTGTTACCCCATGGCTGCAAGGCAATGCTGCGCTGGTGTCTGGCCACCTCTGCTGGTGGCAGGCAGACAGCCCAAAGCTGATCCCTTGTGGCTGCTGCATCACGGAAATAGGGACTTGTAGTGAAACCGGCACATCTTTTCCTAAAGGATGAACGTGTAAGCCCACGATGTTCTGGAACATATCATGGACCTCTAAGCATGGCTCTGCAGATGCCAGTGCCGAAGGGACGTGAGCCTTCTCGCAGGGATGAAGCAGCATCAGGGGGACAACCACAGCCACATTTGTGCGAGCAGTGCCCGGCCCCGCTTCTGTGACCTGGTGGGAAAGCATCAGATTCAGGCAGTCTCATACTCAGGTAGGATTTGGGTCCAGTTCAAACGGCATTGGAAGTTTGTCAGAGAATAGTCTCAATTATGATGGACTGCAGTTGGTTATGTACACACATACCATTTTTATTCAGTCATTCTTTGGTTTTAGCTTTAGTTTATAAGTTTAAATTAATGGGAATAACTGTTCTCAACATGTTTGAAATTTTGAACGTGTGTTGCCCACCTAGCAATTTATTTTGAAGCCTGATCTTACACACTGAAGCTTTAAGAAGTGCCAGACTATCTCCAGAAACTGCAGATTTAGTATTAAAGCCCCTCATTGCACCCACTGCCTTAGTTCATGGACTTAGTGAAACAAAGTTCAGTACATTATCAGTCCATAAATTCAAAAAAACTTGGTTAAGTCTAAACCATCTTGTTCCTAAGCAATGAAAGAAGACATAATTCCTGAGTAAAACCTATGCCTCTGCCAAACTTTATCGTTCATTCTTCCAATTTGGCAGTAGAAATGTAAAAAAGAGATCACTAGTTTGATCCTTGCCAGGAATCAATATATTGTGCATTTATGCATTTACAGAAACGCATATGCACACTCCAACTTACTTAAACAAATAGGTTTGGAAAAGTTAAAAGCACATCATAACAGGAGTGAAGAGAGGACAGTTTAATATATTGATTATGGGAGTTATTACTACCAATGCCACTGTAATGTATAAGTGCATTTACAGAGACTGCCGGCGAGACTGCCTCTTTTCTCTCAGACCACATATTTAGCTCCTGCTAACGGCAGTTTATTATCAGGGACAAGTTAATCAAGGCTGAGCATATCAGTTAGGAGTGGAGACATGCGTATGAGAGTATGTGTATTCATATGCACACATACACATACAACTCTTCTAGAATGTCTTCTTAGTGATTATGGAATATTCAGGAAAATAGAACAGAATTGTTATCATTTTTTTTATGGCTGGCATGATTTTCTTGTACTATTTATACACACCAGATATTGTTTCTTCACAGCCATTTTTTATAAGACATGAGTGAAATGGGAGATAACTAGGAAGAGAAATCAAGGACTCCAAAGATCTGTTACATGTAGTTATCCAACTACAACTATTCTGTGTACAACACAATATATATACCAGTGAGTTTCTGCTACAGCATTTATTAGTTTTCTGTGTCTTTAAATGAGAGGAATAAATTCTTTGTAATGTAAGTGTTTCCTGTACCACACAGTCAGCTGTCTCCCCTCCTGAGGGGGCAGGCTGCACTGAGATTCCTTACTTGCTCCCTGAAAAATTATTCCAGAGTATACTCCACCCAGGCACAAGAGGTGCATTGGCTGTTCAGAAATAACTGGCTTTTCTCAGCTTGTTACTTTTCAAGTGATAGGTACCTCCCTCAGCACTGGTATCACACACACCTGACTCAGAGGAAGCAGCAGCTGAAACTGCATCTCTCTGCACAAATAGGGAGGCAACAACTTTTTGCAGTTTCTGTCCTTTCTGCCTTGAGCACCTGTGCCAGATTAGTAATAATCTAACCTTGAATATGACTTCAGCAACTCTGAGGAAGAAGTGGTTTACATCCCCAAATTCCTCCTTCATACCTGTGCTTGCAGTTGCCTGAGGAAAATAATTTTGTTGCACCAGCTGTACTACACTAAGCAGAATCTGCAATTCCGAAATACCTACTACTTTGAATAAACTCAAGAGTTAGGCAGGTGTAGAGTTCCCACTATCTTCTTTCACAGATACTAATTTAGCTGATATGAGGATTTTCTTGGTGGTAGTGGAGATCGAATACACAAGGCTAGAAGAATCCCATTCCCTTTACAGAGTGCCAAAGCCAAGGATGTTTGTTGGAAACAAATAAACCAGGCAACAACAGAAGTGCTGAGGGTGGCCTGCTCCCTTTGCTTGAACACGCCTCTTGGTTTGCTGCCAATTTCTTGTTTACTTTTTCCTCTGCCTCTCTATCTCCCTCTGGGATTCCCAAGGGCTCTTCAGCAGAACCCCTGAAGCTTCTCAGATCTTTTCCAACCGTGCAGGTTTGCACACAGGATTCCCTGGCACAAAAAGGAACCAGCCATATGTAGCAAGTTTGGCTGGATTTCTCCTGCTAACAGTTCCCTTGTACAGACATAATTCTCAGACTACAATGTACAGATAAGTGCAACGGTTGTCTGGGAGTGAAAATGTTTACTGATATTCTATGAAATTTTAAGAAAAAGTTGGATCAGCATATTCTTTATATTCCTATCACAGTAGCATATATGATTCAACTCTGCTTGCAAATTCTACTTGTAACAAATGATGCCGATTAAGCAACCAGAAACCAGCAGTAAGTGAAATGTAAACTCTCCCTTCCTGCAGGAACTTCTGATGTTTGAATATTTAATTTTGGCCCACCTTTAAAATTGGACTGAAATGACTTGCAGCATTTTGCATCTATACAAGAGAGAGTATTAAGCCATGCACTATCTCTGCAAGTTCCATACTTAATTTCTGGTTAGGCTACAACTGTTTCAGTATTCAGAGGCAAGAAACTTCCAGGACATACTGAATCCAGGTAAAAATAAAATTAACTCACTGCCTATTTAGTAAAATCTACTAAAAATAATGTTGATTTTTGCCAAGAGAATATGCCTACAGAAAGCTTTTATGTAAATATTTCTACGTATTGGAAAGTACATATTTTCAGAAAAAACCCTCATATCCTGACTTCCCAACTAGCTAGAATACAACCCAGATATTAAGTATTTGAATTATGAAACCTAAAATCCAAAGAGGTAATTTTGCTTATTTTAGATAAAAACCACACACACTGAAAATACATGTATCAAGTCTGGTTTTGACAGATACTTGGACCCGAATTTCATAGCAAAACATGGTTCGCTAGAAATATTAAGGTTCTTTTTTCCAATTTGTTAGTGAATCAGAATCCTCAAGGCCAGACAGCAAGTGAATTGTGGGCAAAAGCTAAAATAATGGAAAGAAAATGGATATTGAATCATTCCCAAGGGACACTGCATTGGCTGCCCTCCTTTGCCATATTTGTGCAGGACCAGATAGTCCCTGCACACTACCAAACTGCTTCCCAGTAGCATCTTTTGGAAAAACCATTGGTGCTGATCAGAAAACCTGCATAATTGCCTATGCAAAAAAATGGTCTACACAGTTGATTTTGACTTCACTAATGGAATATCACTTGCAAATATGAGACTAAGAGTACAGAATTAGAGCACATTTTAAAAGAAAATCAGTGGAATAAAGTAGGAAATAATTATAGACATCATCCTTCTGTGAAAGTTATTTTTACGATATTGCTATACTTCACAATCATATTCATGTGAAACATTAACTATCCGGATTAAGTTGGTAGTTCATAACATTAACCCTGAATTTTGGACAAGTTACAAAACAAATTGCTTTGGAGAGACATCTTCATCTTTTGATATCTTTCCTTTAACTCTGAATTAATCTTATTTTGGTAGTTGTTTAACAGGTGAACTGAAAACTTCAGAAGCAGGAATAGATCTCAGGCTTAGAGTTTCATAATTCATTCTACAGCAGTTGACACCCTTAACACTTTAGGCCTACTTGGGAGCTATATGCCTCAAACTATGTCAGCAATAGTAATATTATTTGTTGCAGCAAACGGAGAAACCTCTTTCAAGGTTCTGAACTCAAGTTTTGCCATCTGACCAGAAGAAAAAAATTATACAATTTAAAGATTTTTTTTTTCATACAAGTATGTTTTTATCCTTTAGTTATACATGAATTTCAATTTACCTTAGACTTCTTCATGATTGACAGCCTTATGTGCATTGCTGTGAAGCCTCATATTGAGAAGTCGGGAGGCTGAAAGGTATGTCAGTCATACACAGTGTAATAGAGAGTTTTGTTCCAGCCAACTTGATCTGTACAAGACACTTACAAATTAACTAAAGATTAAAGAAGAAAAATTAAAAAGTTTGAGGAACAGGAGTCCTTGAGATATGGGAAGAGAGTAAGGAAACCTTATTCAAGCAAAATGATAAGTACAGGAGAAAAATTTAAAATGTTGAAGGGTACCAAGTAATTTGGAAATCATATCAGTGAGGCATGTTATTCTCACAGGTTTTGTCTATATCGTCAGTGAAATTATTCCCAGCAATGTAGCACAGGTGTCTAAGGAATAATGCACAGGTTGACAGCAGGGGCAAAAGAAGCACAGCGTAGCTCCAGGAAAGAAAGGATTATATATAGTGTCATAAGAAGGGTACACAATTTTATATGAGCAGGAGAGAAGTTTTCCTGGCACCATGACCTATCAGCCTTTAGGATACGTCTGAAGCTGTGAAAGAAGTTCTTAAAACGCTAAACAGGCAAAGAAGTAAAGTACTGTAAGGAGGAAACTTATGATAGCAAGGAGATGGGCTAGAGGCTCCAACGAATTTTAGCTCTCTATAGTTTTTACATGTCTCTGAAAATGTGTAGTTTTTTTAATTTAATCTGAGAGAAGAGTTTATTTGGCACCTAAATGTTTCGCAATGGAAGAATCCACTACTAGAGAAATGAAAGACTTTTGTTCTCTGCTATTATAGACTCTGAAAATGGATTTGCCTTTCCAGATCAAATGTTATGTGTGTCAGGATCAACTGTAACAGAACAAGCTCACTTCACATTCACACCTGAAACTCAATAAAAATGTGATTACAGGTTTTAAAGTTTTCACCTTCTGAGGGTCTCTTACCTATAATAAAAAAGATTTACAGCATCTTTTGACACATGAATCACATTTTTTGTGCCCTTTTGTGCTTGTAGGATCTTCTAATTTTTCAGTTCCCTTGAAAAATACTTTTATTCCTTTATTTTTTTGGAGTCAATTATGGTTTGCTTGCATTCATGCAAAAAGTGCTATTAACAGTAATTTGAGTAATTGTTCCCACCAATGATGACTTACTGCACCTGGACTCCATCCAAAATAAAAATTCCTGTTGCTTAGAAAGCTACAAATGCTGCCTGTGCCACAGGATGACCAGGTTAAAACATGCAGCTCTGCTGAAATAAGAGCTCAACAATGACGATAATGAGTGCTAAAGCACTTCTGTACCAGGAGTAGGGACACTTAGGTGCTATTATTTTAGACTGTGTCTACTGATGAAGATCTATGCTTAATGATCTCTTAATCCCATGCTCCCCCAGATTTTTTATTCTGACTGTCTCCTTTTCTCTCAAATGGGGCTGAACAACAAAATTGCCGTGCAAACCTCATGAAAATAATCAGAAAATACATATAACTTTATTTGACTGGTGGAAGTGGGAAGTTATTGAAAACCTGTCTCTGACACAGTTTGATAACCAGGAGAGAGTGGGAGGTGAAGATGTAAGCTTAGTAAGACAGAGATACTGTTCCTCTTGCTTAGGTGAAGTGAGAGAGCATGAACGGAAGAGTCACACCGCTGCAGGTGGTGGCTCATCGCACTCCTGCTGTTACAGCCACACATCGGCCAGCAGGTCAGTGGGAGGCTGTGAAAGAGTGAAAACTCCGCTTTTGCATCAGCTCAAGTCAAATGACAGCTCTCATGTCATGGTGGAACACGTGTAAAAGCAGTAATCCTGGGCAATGCAGCTCGCTTGCAGCTCCTGTGAAGACAGGAAATCCAGATTACATGGATCGGACCCACATCAGAGATGAGATTCCATGGCTGGAAATGAACTGCTGATAGTACACTTGTTTCTAGACACTACAGAGCTAAATTTGGAAACTAAGAAGGAAATTGTTGTGTGTCAAGGTAAAGACTCTATTGTGTTTTTATGTGAAAAATATACATGCTGAAAAGAGATAATTGCAGCAATGACACATATCAAGCAAAATATTTTCATCCTTAAAAAACTGCTATGAAAAAGAGATTTTCTCTATTAGTATACCCACAGAAAAAATTCTCAACATCTGGTAACTTTTGTTACTCCCTGACTCCTACCTGCCCTTCCCCTGGTATTAGAAGTGTGACATGACAGTGTATAAATATCTTTAATGTGGTTCTTCACAGTAAAATAATAGATATCATTAACAAAAATGTTTATTCCTAGTTTTCACACTGCATTTCTTCTCAGTATATACAAACTAATAATCACAAACTTATCTGCAAATCCATATTTTGCTTTGGAGGCTGCATACTGAGGGCTTTACATTTATGACCAAATCCTTACAAAGATTTTCTTCTCTGCAGAAAGATATTTTTTCATTTGTGAAAATCTTTGTTGTCAGTTTTGTTAAAAACTTTGATCTTAGACATTCTTGATACATTTTCTTCACAAAATAAAAATGGATTTATTCTACTGAAAATGACATGCTTTTATCCTAGCGTATAAACAAACTGCCAGCCTAATTGGAAATATCCTTTAAAATATTTTTTAGATTTTTGAGATACAAAATCCCTGCAGGAATCGATTACAAGAGCAAGCTATTCACCAACAGAAGAAAAATAAAAACTGAAAGAGCCTGCTACAAATAGTGACGGCTGTAGAACAGTAGAATTAGCTTGTGGATAATAGTTACAAAAAATTTTCAATGCTGTTACATTTCTAGTTGCCTCTGTTAAAGCAGACTATTTAAAAATATTTTTTATTTATTTTAAAGTTTATTTGTGAAACAAAGAAGAAGGAATGTATTTTTTTCACAACCAACAGTGTAAGGTGTTAAACTGTATGCAGCTTAGTCTACAGGGTCATGTCCATTTTTTTCAAAAGCAAGAGTGAAAAAAATTGGTAGTGAATTACTTTTAAGACATCAGCTGACATTGTCACATGGTAGCCTAACCTGTAATGGAAAAAATCATCATGAGCAGACTGACTAGATGACATTTATTTCCAGAGATTTACCAGTAGATGAAATGTGATGTGAACTTGATGTAAACCTGTTCCTAAGGGCAGCTGCTGATTACCTGTGAGTTCAAATGCAATACATATGATTTGGATCTGCAATATTTCCCAAAGTACAGTCAACCATCTCACTGGATTTTCAGAAAGAAAAGCTGGAAACCGTTGATGCCTCGCACCAGGAGTGACTCTCTTCCTCATGACTCTTCTGCAAATTACGTTTCATTGATAATAAAGGATAAAATATGTATTGTTAAATGCTACTTATTCCTGAAACATGTATTAGAAGATTCTAAGTGGGTGACTCATCTCAGCAAGATATTAGAAGAGCAAGAAGAGGCCTTCAGGATATGAAATGCATTAGGAAACAGTTCACAACCTAATCTGGAGGGTCTACTTCACATCTTAAAATCTCACGTGAACATACTGCATGATTTTTATAGCTTTGAACATTGACCAACGAGAGTTTCCCATGCTTTGTCCTGCAGTCCTCTGGACCCAACAAACCATGTATTGTGTGGGAAAGCTAGGCCTGAACATCAGATAAAAGCGTCTGAAGAAAGCTGTCTGCTTTTTCCTCAGGCCTGATCACACTCCCTACACAGAGTCTCTTCTTGTGAGCCAAGGCTGGATATTGTGTTTTAGAAGTCCACAACTCCTCAGAATAACACAAATCCATGTGTCCAACAAACACTCAATTGCCTTTCAAATGGATGTGGCATCTGCATAGATTTCACCACACTGCACAGAAGAGCTAGTGGTAATTTTCCATCTGTGAATGGTGCTAATATAGCAGCAATCAGCCTTGCATCCAGGCCCAGCTCTACATTGTACCCAAAAGCAATGAAAATTAAAGAAGAGAGATGCTGCTTTAATTAACAGTGCTGCAGAACTTCTGGCCATTTACAGTGTCACCAGCCAGTCTCAGACACACACGTTCTGCACTGATTCGTATTGGTGCAGGGCATAAATATATATATACACATGCACACACACACGTGTGTGTGTGTATATATAAATACACACATCTCCAATGCCAGAACACAGACAGAATAACAGAGGCATCTTAGTTACAAAAGTTGGCAAATGCACAAGTGAGGAATTATGGGATTCCAGGACAGAATTAAATGAAAAATATAAAATACCAATAGACATATATTTTATCAGTCTTTGGCAGGTTTTTCAGGAAAAGAAATATGAGAAACTTAAAGAGAGAGGTTTGTGAGTGAAAGCAAACCAAGTGAAATGTTTCTTTTAGTCCTAATGAATTAAATAGGATTTATGTGGTTACTAAATACATTCAGTAAACACCCATGATGGACACAATCCTCAGCCTTACTATTGAATTTGTATAGGGCCTCTGTACAGGGCACCATAAACCATATTCTTTAAAATAGATAAAACTAGCAATTGCTCATTTGTGAGATCCAGATAGATTTGGCTTGGTATGAGGTTTCTTTGTATATGTTTTCCTGAAAGGGACTTGAATTCAAACATAAAATCTGTTTTCTGACTATTTTAGTATATAACTGTTGGTAGCACATGTTACTTAGTATGGCTTGCTGGATTTTCTGGTTGAGGGCTTGTTGTGGTTTAGCCCCAGTCAGCAACTAAGCACCACACAGCTGCTCGCTCGCTCCCCCCACCCCTGTGGGATGGGGAGAGAATCAGAGGAGCAAAAGCAAGAAAACCCGTGGGTTGAGATAAGAACAGTTTAATAATTAAGATAAAATAGTAAGAAAAGAAATGGTAATGATAATAATAATAGTAATAATAATAATATAATA
>WEKW01033077.1:120091-164512 GCA_013389905.1 Sula dactylatra
AAAAGTCCTTGACTAGTGTAAGCACTACCTAGCAACAACTAAAACATCAGTGTGTTATCACATTATTTTCCTACTAAGTCTAAAACACAGCACTATACTAGCTACAGTGAAGAAAATCAACTATCCTAGCTAAAACCATGACAGGGCTGTACTCAGAACTGGGCTAAAGGCTTTTCATCAGTGTAAGCAAAATGAAGTTATGAGAAAGCTGCTGGGGATGAGGGCCAGAAAACAGTTAAATTTTGATGCATTATGAAAGATTTCAGGGCAGAGTCCTCTACCTTTCTCCCTTCAAGTTAATTTGGTCTCAGTAGAGACCCAGGGAACTTTCCTATGGACTTTAGCCTATAGTGATGGCACTGTGTGCCTGAGACTTGACCGCAAGGTATGGGCTGGCTTAAATTTTCCCTTACTTTGCAAATATGTGACATAAATCCCGAGCACCATACTGAGGACTTACCAGGGACTGCTCCCACAGGCAGCATGGAGGTTGGCATCATGCCTACGCAGAAGGTGTATTATGAAGTGGAGGGCGTTTGAGAAGATAAGGAGGGAGGATGTTTCTGAATCCATCCACCTTTAAAACTAGATCTGTACACTGAAGAGAAGTCAGGGAGGAAAGCACAGCCAAGAAGATTTGTAGATACCTCTAAATTATCCCAGGGAGCAAGTGAAAGATTAATTCATGACTTGTGGAGAGCAGAGTTGGGGAAGTGAGTGTCTCAGCTTAGGGAAGCCCAATGCCTGTGGTGGTTTTTCAGCGCACCACGTCTTACCACGGGCTTTAAGAGGCTGTAGAGCCTAAAACAATAAGGAGCAAGAGAGCACCAGCAGACCTGGAACATCTTTTTTTTGGAAAAGTGGAAACCAATAGCAGCCAAATCTTCTATTCCCTAAGTCTCAATGCAGGCCCTAACACAGTAAAGTTAATTACAAAACAATAACTATATAAGGATACTTTAGGAACAGCTAGGGTATTGAAAGTGCTATACTTGATACACCTAAGATTGTCCTTGCAAAAAATGTATTCGAGAAATCATTTATTAACAGTGATTTTTCCCCATTTCAGGGAATTTTTCACTTTTTGAATTTAAAACATGAAAGAAAAACCGAAGTGGACACACGCAATTTCAATTTTAAACTCTTCAATTTCAAATTCAATTTCAAAACTTAAGCTGTTTATGATATGCTTTCAAATTAGAAAACATGCCTGTGCAGAAAGGTAGCACAAAGTTTATGCAGCAGTTAGGTCCCAATAAGGTCATCAAATTTTGACTTAAATTTCTTCCTAAAGCTTTATTAGTCTTCTCAACAGAACTTTATTTCATACTAAATGAATACTTTTTCTAATTCACTACCCAAATATGTGTTAGTGAAAATGCAGTTAATCTAAGAGAGTACCAAAAGAGTACCAAAATAACACCGGTTCTTACAATAATAGACTTTACTTTTATAAAGTGCCTTCATTTTAGACACTATTTAAGCAGCTTATGTATGTCTGCAAGACATATTGAATTTCTAAGATAAAAGTGTCTAAATAAGAGCACAATATCTGTATTAGGGCTATTACATAGATGAGGTGATACAATACAATTGCAGTTTCTTATTTACTATGTTTTCCAAAGTTATTCAAATTATGTATAATTATCATCTTATAAAAGGTAAAATAAAACCAACCAAACAAAAATCCACCAAACCCTGCTTAGCTTTCAAATATTTTTTCTTGATGGTAATGAAGAATGATTGGAAATTAAAAAAAAAAGAAAAAATAGAACTGTGATAGCTAAAAATGAGCATAATCTTTCAGTTTTGTTAGCATAAATTTCTGTAGTAACTTAAATGAATTATAATTTTTAATTAATTTAAATTACTACAGAACTGTGTCCACAAGTTCTGAATTTTGCTTCATGAAAATGTAGTTATGGTTTCCTCTTAACCAAGAAGACTGGTTTGTTTCACATCCAGCCAGGCTTGTTTGGGATTCATTGCATTTAACTGGTTGAATTTTTCTGTAGGATTTTCTTTTTACATAAAACTTAGGCAAAATTTTGCAATGAAGATCTCAGAAACACTGGATCACGCACATAAATTGTTGTGTAGTAAATAAAAAAAAAAAAGAAGGGAAAGTTGTGATTGGTAGTGCTGTTATATTAGATATTCTGACTGTAAACTGTCTGTCTGTTGTGGTGACAGACAATCTCTTCCTTCCGTGCTTCTGCAGTAGCTCCCTATGGTGACGGGTCACCCTATGACTGGTGTCTGCAATAACACCAGGCACTGTAGTGCCTTCAACATATAACTGACCTAACACTTCTAGCCAAAGAAAAAAAGCTTCCTGAATTCTCCTGGTGCTTCTCCAAGATGGAAGGTGATTGAACCTGTCATCTCTGCTTTTGTCTGAAGTGCAGAGAAGGCACAGTTACACATTTCTGAGTTCAGGTTTTAGATGTGGAAAGACAAGTCTCCTGAGCTGTGATTAAAACTGATTAATCAGTTTAAACTCCTGAGAAACATATTTCACCTCTTGCCACCCACATCCTCCCTCTTCTCTTCCCTAGGAGATTCCCATGCCTCTACAGAAGCAACAGAACATAAAAAAAAAAGCAACCAATTTTCTAACAAACTTTTAAAATATTTATGCGCTGGCTTCATTTCCCATTGATTATAATTATTAACTGCCACTACATTTAAGTCCTGTTCCAAATCAGAAGTAGGAAGCCCAAACTTTACTGTTTTTTCGTAAGAGCTGTACTTTCATTACTCTTCATCTGGTTATTAGCAGGAAGTGCTAAATAATCCAGAAGTTCCTTTATCATCATTACGTGTCAAATCTTACTCTGCAAACACAAACAGATCCTATAATACATCAGATCCTTTCATACATCACCTAAATTTAACTGCCACGATCAAAACAACCAGCTGTCTCAGACATGACAGAAAGGCATTTTTCATTAAAAGAAGCAGCAAGTTGTTTTTATATGAAAAAATGTTTATGTCCTCCATATACCTCCAGTAAGTATGCAATGAACACAGTGGTTCCAATGTAAATGTCATATGTCATTCAGCAATCTGCTATATTTGTGCTTGATGGTCAAAATCCACTAAAATATTTCATGTTTTCTTTACTACTATCAGTTGAACTGACTACACACTTTTAGGGAAATTTAGGAATCAGACTTACAGAACCCTAGCTGCAAGTACTCACTGCAGTCTGATAGGCAGTATTTCTTAGTACCTGATCACTGAAATTGAAATAACATGGGCTGAAATTGTGATTCCAAAACCAAAGTAGCAATACAAAACTAAATAAATAATAATTTTTTTCTAAACTGAGATTAAATCACCTTCATGGAAAGCCTAGAAACAGCTATTGTAACATTCACACTGATTCTTTGAATTTCATTTTAAATTTCAGGGTAGCATGGAGAAAAGCTTTGGAATGTTAAAATAATTTTTAGGAACCACAAATCTTGTGGATCGATTTACTTTCTCATTTATATTAGTGTAAACTTAAAGCAACCTCACTAGAAAGTCAGGAGTCACTCCAAGCTTATGCTATGTGAACTAGGGTAAAATATAATCCCATTAACCTTTTCTTTCCTTGATTTGTCCCTTAATGAGCAGCAAAGACTAGAGGAAATGAAAGAAATTATCCAGTGGATTATATTTCCATAAGACTCTGCAAACATGTAATTTTCAAAAGCAAAGGAGCTACCATTAAGTTTCTGCTCTGCCTAGAGAACATTCAGAAGATGAGTACTAAGAGCTGAAGAAAAATCATCCTCCTAAGATGATCAGCCCTTGAATTCTCAAGAGGAGCACAAATCATCACAACTGAGGACATATGAGTATACATATAGCTGTGGATATATCCACATACATGGGACTTTGGAAGATGGAGCTAAAAGATTGTAATCCTGCTTAGCATGGCCTGGTTTGATGTTCACATTGGGTGATAAAATGCCTGTTTGTATCTCCCTTACAAATACTGCAACTTGCACCAGCTCTGGTTTATTTTGAATAGTTCAAAACATTGGTCCCTCCAGTCTAAATTCATTTTCATCAATATCAAGCCTTGTCTGCATCATCAAGTAAAAACTATATTTTACAGTTGCCGTGACAAACTAATAATTAGTTTTGTTTCATTATCAGTATTATTCATCAGTAATTCATTAATGTACAACTGCTGCCTACGGCTCCTCCCCTCGAACAACATCCTAAACAGTCTCCTGCCTGACATTATGCTAAAGTTTGCTTTCCAGACTCAGAGTCCTGCTCCTAACTCCTGGGTATTTGATTTTACAGTTTTCATTTAACTGATTTGCAATGAAGGACACCCATACAAACCCTACCACCTTCTGCATACAAACACTTTTTTTTGTCCTTTCTCCTTCTCTCACACACAGTTATAACAAATGTCCTGGGAAGACAAAATTTTAAAGCTACTAGATAGAGGTAAATAGTTTTATATCATATACTTATCTAAATGGTTTCTGAAACATAGAGTTAGAAATAATACAGCATTTCTTTTCTAATTGTAATGGGTCACCCAATCACCATTGAGTAATTAAGACAGGTACATGCTTTTAACTACTCTTCTGACTGTAGATAACAACCAGGAACAGGGACCTTGGATTGTTAAAATTCCTTTCATTTCTAAAACTATCCACTCCCAGCTCTGGTGATAAAGAAAGACTGATTGGTATTAACAGTTTTCTTTTCTTTTCTGTCTGCAAAAAGAACTAGGCAGTGTATGCTGGCTATTTTTATTGATACACAGGCCTTCTATCATAGTGTAGCATTCATAAACTGTGACAGCTATTTCTACAGATTGGCAAAGCAAACAAAATAGAATATAGCAACTGTAATTGAAGTTTGTAGAGAAACTTGGTGGAGTGTTGTTCAAATAAAGAAAGGTCCTATGGTTATTTGCTCTGGCTTATTCCAAGAAGAATTATTTTTTCACTTTTAGTTATGAATTCTCTTTGGGAACACAATAGAAAATTTGGTATATTTTTTCCTTATTTCCATAAGGGTCATGTAAAAATTCAGAATGACAGCCCAGACTTTTATGTAATTGCTTTTTATTAAATGCAAAAGCTACAAACAAAGAGTCTGCCGCATAGAGAATACTAATCTCATTATTCATACCCTAGGCAATAGTGCTTCTGGTCACAAAAAGAGACATTACAACATATTTAAAAGTTGTACTGATATATATTAATGGCTGCTAAATTACCAAAAACGTTTCCTGGCATGACACAATCAACTCTTGTCTCTTCTGGCAATGGCACTGAAGTGTTCGGTATTAATACTGCTTCTGGAAAGAGACTTTCACTTCCTAGTGCAAACATGGGTTTTGTGCTTCAAAAAAAGACATCCAAATGACCCTATGGATGACTTTGAAGTATTTACCTGTGCTGCAGAGATTCCTGCCTCCTTACCCTTATTCATCAGATTCCTGTATAATATCTAAGAATTCACACCTGTAGGTTAGTTTGTCACCAACAGACATGTAAATATATTCTTTGGAATGCCCCAAGAGGAGATCAGCCGAAGGGTCTGCAGACACTGCTCCTCCCCTGCTGCTGCCTCGCTTCTTTTCTTGCCCTTCTCTTCCTAGAATGTGCATGATAGCAGATGAAGCCCAAACCTGTGATATTGCAGGTCCTGACCAAATTATTATCGGCTATCTTTGATGCACTGAGCTCAGTTTTAAGTCTGTTGCCAGGTTTTCATGGTCACCACACTCAGAATAAATATTAAGTTTGGATAGAGTTCAGCTGCTTTTGAAATACCTAAATAGGAACCAGATTTTGTTTTTAAAAAATTAAATCCACACAGTGCCAGTGTTGCTTCAATGCTTAGATGATGTTGTTCACACATAAATGTTGCAAAACTCCTGTAAAAAATAATGCTTATTTTCTGAATTGTCCTTCTAAACAGGACAAAGGAGGAGGAGAATATAAAAGAAGAGGGAATTTTGCTCTCTGCTTAGCTGGAGTGCTACGTAGGAAAATTAAACGATCCTGAAGTTTGGAAGTGAGTGTGTTACAGCGTGACCCTGGAAGACTTCATCGTGGGTTGCAGCAGCACCACCCGTTTGAGCTGGCTGCTCCTCTCCTCCATCTCTTGAAACATTACCTTGACAGAAAGTTTTTGTTTTCTTTCAAAACAAATTGAAAAATTAAAGCAGAACAAGAAGCAATGTGGAGAGGGCACACTGGATGACAAGGCTATGGGGGAAAAAAGGGAATGAGAGCAGAAGAGGTGAGAAAGGCTTTAACATTTCAAAGGAAATATTCTTGTCACCCTTCCTTGAGCTGCCCTTTGCAGTGAGGTTGTCAGGGATCAAGGCTATATATCAGCATGCACAAGTTACCTCAATTTTGACATTTCCTATTTTTGCAGAGGTTTTGATGCTGAAATACTAATAATGGACCTTTTAACAGGGAGTTCAGCATGTAATTTTGATTTCTAGCTCTTCAAAGATCTGAAGTCTGAGTTGTTTTGAGCAATCTTTTCATCAAGGATTCTTTCCTGATTTGTCCATACAAAAATTTATTTATATGCTGTATTTTCTATATGCTGCTAGTCTGAATATATTGACCTATTTTCCATTTTTGCTAGACACAAGATAGTCATACATTGTGATTTTAATTTACTGTAAACATAATAACAAACTTAATTGACAACAAATAAATACAGAAATAAATAAACAGTGGGAGTCAAGGACTCCAGGGATCAAAAAGTCTGTGACAAACCAATGCTCAGAATACTGATTTCTGATAAATAGTAATAGCATTAAAATATGTCTCAGTCTGACATCTGGCTGAAAGTTGTGTATTGATTGTACTGAAGTGATTCCACAAAACCTTGCTGAGACAGAAAGTGCTAATCAAAAAGAGAATGAAAAACTTCAACAGGAATTTAATCTTTCCAGAAAATGAACAGTAGGATGAATGTTTCTTGTACAAGCTTTCAATTGTTTCTAAGTTATCAGCAGTCTTTTGACAATGAAGCAGGTGGATTATAACGGTTGCTCTCAACGCAAAGGAAAACATCTTCGCCAAATGAAGGAAATGTGCATTATTGCAAGCCTGTATTGACCACGTAAGATGAAGAACGTGTAGTTAAAAATGACAGAGCAAATTAACCAGTTTGATAAAACATGTGACAGCTCCCTGGATTAGCTGACTACTTTACATAATTACAATAGCTCTTCAACAATGTCACTCTCCATAGATCATTCTAGTAGTTTTCCCAAGGCACATTAATTCTTGTTGCTTTTCCAGTTTAACTCATTTACCTCATTCCTATCTACTCAAGTTTACCCTCTTTTTTCTTACCCATGTTCATTACCTAGAGTTTAATGTAAGCCAGTCCTATGAATTCATGGCAGTCATTTCAGGAAAACAGAAATGTGAACCTCCACTTATGTAAATATCATGTGCAAACCAGCAGATAAGCTGCTGTGCTCCTGTTTGCTGCAGAAGTAAAAGCCCTGTGCCAACATTTCCAAAACTGGATTCCTAAACCTACGCACCTAAATGTATGAGCATAAATCCGAGCTGCTGATTCAGAAACTCTGAGTCACTCTAATTGCTGGACCTCCCAGGGCACACAGAAAGCACATGGACCTGAATTCTTCATCCAGCCCAACCAAGAGACACTGCTGCCCCCTCTGCCAACTCTGGGTTCCTCCACTACTCTGGATTCATCTTCTGCTTGCAAGGAAACAGAAGGCTGAAGGCGCTGGTATTTCATGTAGAAGCAGAATACGTCACAATGGGAACGTACCTCCTCCTGAACTCCCAGGAAACCCCAAGGGAACACTTGGGGCTCCTTTTGCAGTACTTCTGCTACACAGCCCCAGTACACCTTCTTCCAGCCTGTGACAGTCATTTAACACCCTAGGATCCCAATCTAGCATGATTTCCTTTCAGGTTATAATGACCTTGCAGCTGGCTTTGTTTCTATTTACCTTAAACAAAAGGCAACTTTTAAAAAAGGAGTCATTATTCACAGCAATACTGTGTGCTGAACAACTTACGTCCTCCTTCTGCTTGCCTGGCACTGTGTGTAAAACAAAAAGAGAAGCAGGATTCCACAGCTTGCAAGATGTCATGTACTTGGTACAAGCAAACACTGAATTTTGTTAAGCTCAAATGTAGTATTACTTCAAAAATACCATACCAGTTGCCTAGATATATCTCAAATTCCCTTTTCATTCCAATGCTGCCTTTTTCAAATTCACAAATTTTTGGCTAAACTTTCTTTCCTAGTTTGTAGTTATCCATACGCTGGGAACTTCATAAAGCAAAATAATTAAATGGTCTAGTTTGGAACAGACAAGTTAGCCCCATCCTTCCACACATTAAATGACAGAAAGCCTGACAGCAGAGAAAGACAAAGGGAAGAGTAAATAGAAGCAGGTTTCAAGAGGTTCCAAGAACTCTCTCAGTATTCTTCTTATATATAATCTTGGATATGTTCTGCATTGTTTGGCACCATATGCGATGCTGCTGGTTTTCCTGCCAGAAATCCCTAATCAGGGACCCTGCCAGTTAAGAACTTCTTATATGAATTGCTGCTTGAAAATCATCTTTATTAAAGGAAGAATAACAGTATAGTGAGCTAAGAAACTGCATTAATAATGGTGTGGTGCTGAAGACACTTGTAGTTTTTGTCATTGCACACACACGGATTCAGAAATTATAACCAATGTGTGCTGCATTGTACAGCGGTCTCCTGCTATGGTTGTTCTTTGTAACACCTCAATAAACACGTGGGCAGGGCACATCATAGCAGAAGTTGCACCAAGTGCTATATTTTTATCACTGAAACTACCACATAGGTAATGACATAAGGGGTTATAACTTAGAACATCATATAGCAACCTTAAAATTATAAGGAAGTTCTAAAACATTTTCCAAATAGACTGAAAGAGTTCGGACCCTTAAAAATCTATAAAAAAAAATTGCGCATAAATTCCTTTGACGTGACTGCTAGACTTAGTGGTTGCCCATAATAGGCAATTTTGATTATCTAACTTGCTGCTTAGAAACTGTTTTGCTTATTTTGCTGTGAAATTGTGATTTTTTTTTCCTTAAACTACAAATCATACTGCCATATTTAACTCCTTTCTGTCATTTTCTTCTATTTCTAACTTAAATAAATGAGAAATACAAATATGACATTAATTTTTGCTGAACTTTTCATCAAAATTTCCACAGAATCACTCACTTCCTGTCAGTATTTCTTTCTGGCTCAGGGAACTATTCAGATTCACTAACTCTCCTGTCTTCAAACTAATAAGACCTTACTCACCTGTTTTCCAGCAACAATCAGAAGAATAATGTTGGCTTGCTCAACAGGCACAACATCGATACCTAGTTAAATTCTGCCACGATCCATGAAAATCTCTGCGGAACCTCTGACCTTTTATTGAAAAGGCACATACCTGTGCTCATCTAAAGTACTTCATACTTCAAAACAATAAACAGATCCAGTCAAAATAAAAAAAAATGTTAACATAATATGAATGTAACATATTGCACTATCAATGTTATCATTATGGTCTTCTCACAAACTAATTTAGTGATTTTTTTTTTAATAGCAAACAGAGGGTTGCACTGAAAAATAAAGACCTTATTCTTACAGGTATCCCAGGTAAATAAAGCAGAAAAGCTAAACAACAAAAAAAAAAATTGTATTTTATGTAAAGAGAACTGTTTTGAAATGGGCTTTCAAAAATATATCAATGGTTTGCTGTGGGGATCTACTGTCACTGCATTTTGACTTTCAGCTATTCTCACTATGTTGTTTAAGTATTATAATCAGTTCTCATCTCATAGCACAAACTGTAAACTTCAGACTTACAAGGAAAGGAAATGTGGGAAAATAAACAGGAAACGGTAAAGCAAACATCTATCTGCAGAAGGAAACTTCTTCTCAGAATGTATTTGTTTAGAAATAAATCAATGGACATGACAGAACATGGTTCTTAATGCAATTTGTATTGCAAGCTATTTGAAAAGGGGGACAAAATTCAGGTGAATTGCTTTATATTCAAACCTTTCCTTTGAGTTTTCACTGATTCTATGAACAAAAGTTAATCTGATTTTACTCATACATCACCCTTTCTGCCTTTAATGTGAGCTTTGTATCAGTTAACTCTCAACAAGTGGCCACCCACGAACAAATACAGCTACAGCTGCTGCCCAGAAGGGTGGACAGTCATGATTTAGCGTGACGTTAGAAGCAAACTCAAATAGTGGAAAGGGCATTGAGCAAACAGAAGAGAAGGACGAGTGTCAGTACAATAAAGTGGTACAGGAAGTTATCTGGAAGGATATGTCCTAGTTGTCCTAGAGAAAATGAAAGCTGAAAGGCTGGAGGCAGGAAAAGGGTCCAGAATGATGTGCGTTTGAAAGCTGTTTGCATAGAAAGAATAGGGTCATTCAAGGAAAAGAGAAGACAGTCAAGCTGATGTACTTTAGTTTTGGACATTCCTGTATATTCCTTTAAAATTTCTTGACTTTACAATGAGTTTTGCCTTATAACTGCTTGCTTTATACCACATCTGACTCATTTTGACATTAAACTTGAGACAACACCCCATAGTGTAGCAGTGCTTCTGCCTCCATGAATAAACTAATCTTGGGACTGCCCAGTGGCTCCAGAGTGGTGACCTGAGAGGTTTACCCTCTGAACCCCACAACACACTGAAGGAAAAAGGAGGCTCTGGTTAACACACTCATCTATAGGCCATTGATCTCCCCCATATAATCATCCAAAAACGTAAACCTGGATGATTAGAGTCAGCTTTTCTTAAGAATGGATGGCCTAAGACTCTAGGTAGGAGAGCAAGGGGCTCTTTTTATTCCACAGCCCTCATTTCAGTCTCTGCGGTTCATGCTTTGTCAGTTTGTATTCATAGGTACTGAAACTGTATAAAAAAGCTCAGTCAAAAATTAAAAATAGTTTTGCCAAATGTTACTGAGAAAGTATTGCCAGCCTTATCCTTTTGCATTTTACCACGTAGTATCTTAATCAAGGTAGACAGTACTTCTTTGTTCAATACTGCAAGCATTACAAATGTCAGAATAAAAAATAAGAAGTAACTTCAAAAATATCAAATATAAACTTTGCCTGAGATCATGCTAAAGCATCCTATTAATGATTAAGCTATTGCAGTATTCATAGACTTAGTAAATTGCTTGTTAAAGTCCATTACCATTTTCATTTTTATTTCTTCTGGCACTTTGTCATTTATTAGCACAGTAAAAGTTCCTGGAAGATCTAACCGCTATTACCTATACCTTAACACGTCTGGCTTTTTTGCATTTATCCTGGGCTTGGAACTTTTTTCTCACTTATTATCCTGGGTTTTAAGTTAATGACAACATTGCTGTTTCGCATTCTTAGTTGCAACCTCACCTCAGTTTCATGTGTGAGTGTGTGTCTTGAAAGTTAGTGCTTTCAAGCTTCAGTGGCACACTCAAAACTTAATAGCCTCTCCCTTGAATTAGAACACTGCAACCTACATAAACAACACTGAGTCAAACTTCAACCCACCAAGGCAAGAATTACAGTCTCATTCATAATCAGATGAGGCCATGCCCTGCTGTGGCAGCCTTCAGAGATGGCTGCATAGTGCTAATTTTCTGAACCCTGAAAAGGGAATGTGGAACATGAAGCACTTGAAAGAACAAACCTTGACAGTCAGAGCTGAAACAAATCCATAGCAGGGTGGCATAGAATTGGTTCTGAAATCCTGTCAAATGCTGACTGGCATCCTGTGGTGCTTAAAAAAATGTTGGTTAAGCCTCACTGCAACTCCCAGCGCTGGAAAAGAATCTATCAGATTTATGGGAAAACCTGGAGCTTGTTCCCCCCCCGCCCCTGAATTATTGTCTGGGTGGATTTTGACAAACTCCTCCATTTGTCTAAGCCAGTAACTAGCTCCAACGGTATTGAGCTAAGCTGGTCTGGAAAACCAAAGTATACTGCTGTTGTGGTGGATATACAACATATAAACAAAGGCCTGGCATGTGACTGTGGAGAACCGGCTGCGTGCTGAGGCTCCAGTAACTTGTCCCTGCATGAGGACATGTCTTACAGAGGTGAGAAAGCTGGCTGTCAGACAGCTGGGCGCAGCCAGCCAGCCCTCAGTGTTGCAGCTCTAGAACAAGCTCCTTGACCTGCTTGACTGTGTGCATCTCACCCAGTCTGCGGCTGAGACGTCTTGGTTGCTTTAGTCAGTCTAAGCACTAGCTGCTGACAAACTTCTTCTCCACTCCCAGCTATGCCTTCAAGCCTCTGCCTTGTGTCAGCATTAGGATTTGAGCTGCTGTAGATAAACTCCATGTACCTATCTGTGAGGTGTATTTGTGGTTGGATTGGGTTGCTGAACCACTGGTGTTTGGCCACAGGAGGGAGAGGAAGGGATGGCCAGGGCTAGGAGGGCAATATTGCCCCTTGCAGCTCCACCTGACATTTTGAGCATTGAATGCACCAATGCTGAAAGAGAGTGGAGACCCGCAGGTTCTCCATGCTGCTGCACAGGCTTCTCTGTCCATGGGATCATTGTAGCAAACAGCATCATGGCACAGGCAGGAGTCCTACCCACTGTCAGGGACCAGTAACAGTGCAGGCCAGTATTTGGCAGAAAACTGTAGAACATAGCAGGGAATACTGCATCTGAACAGTAACATCTCAAGGCTTTCAATGGACCAATTGTTACTGTGATCTACCTAAAGCCTTATGTGCATGGCATTTATTTTAAAGCAAACTGTCCTCAAGAAACATCCAGTGCTCTAAATCAGAGACTTGGTAAGTAACCTGAAATCATCTATCTTGTTTCAAGCTGAATAATAAAACTAAATATACTCTGTAAAACAAGAGTGATGGATATTTCTGTCCAAAGGTTAGAGAAGTTAGATATGCTACAGCAGCTCTTCAAAATTTAGCTGCATTAGCAGACTGTCAGGCTCCTAATAGATGAAAACCAGTAATACGGCAGTTACATACATAAACAAGACAGCACCTGCAATTCCAGTAAAAAACAGCTAAACCAGATATATGCTATTGTAACACTCACTCTGTGGGATTCCTTCAGGATTTCATAGTCAGAGGATTTTGAAGATCCTTCCTTTAAAGGACCTTCAGTCCCCAGCCTGAAAAGAAATGCTTACAAGTTTACAGCATCAGCTAAGATGGTAACACAATTCTAAAGTACTGCAGGAGAAAAACAGCACACTTGAAGCTAAATCATCAATTAGTGGAGTTAGGAATTACAATAACTTTGGCTTCTTCTATGTATTTATCTTGTAACACATAAGGGCTGGATGCAGCCACAAAGGTGATAGGTATGGTGGTAGCCTCTCCCTTGGGGTGTGACGGCTCCCTATACCATTACCCTGCATACAGCACATGGGGACTCCAGCGAGGGATGTCCAATGACTGGATCAGAAGACTCTTCTGAAGCAAAGTCATATCAACAGCAATTCCTGCTCCCGCTCTTCTCTGCGCTGGTGTGGCCTCACCTCGAGTACTGTGTGCAGTTTTGGGCACCACTGTACATCAAGGATATAAAGCTACTAGAGAGTGTCCAGAGGAGGGCCACGAAGCTGGTGAAGGGTTTAGAGGAGAAACTGTATGAGGAGACGTTAAAGTCACTTGGTTTGTTCAGCCTGGAGAAGAGGAGACTGAGGGGAGACCTCATCATAGTCTGCAGCTTCCTCACAAGGGGAAGAGGAGGGGCAGGCGCTGATCTCTTCTCTCTGGTGACCAATGATAGAACCCAAGGCAATGGCAGGAAGATGTGCCAGGGGAGGCTTAGGTTGAATAGTAGGAGAAGGTTCTTCACCCAGAGGCTGGTGGAGCACTGGAACAGGCTCCCCAGGGAGGCAGTCACGGTGCCAAGCCAGATGACATTCAAGAAGCACTTGGACAACACCATCAGATATATGGTGTGAATTTGGGGTTGCCTGGTGCAGGGAAAAGAGTTGGACTCAATGATCCTTGTGGGTCCCTTCCAACTCAGGACATTCTACAATTCTATGATTCTATGATACAACAGCAACACTAAAAAATCTACTGTAAGATACAGTTATATAGAAGCATAATGGTACAGCACTTACTAAGAGCACTGGCAAGACAATGACTGTTCCCTGAAAAATTCTCAGTTTTCTGTATTTGTTTTTACCTTACATTAATGCAAGAACAAAAGCTTTCCAACTCTTTTTGCAGGAAGACCTAAAGTGTGAAAAACTACACCGTGCATGACTGGAGGCCACTACAGGACAATGCAAACTGGAAACTTATCTCCTTTGTCCACCTGATTTGAAAGTTTGGGACATGCCCTGTCTCCCCTTAAGCAGACTTTCCATGCTGCACAAAATTAATGACTGTGTTTTTGACCTGCTTTGGCTTCCTTCCCTCCAACCCTTCAGGTACAGCAAAGAACTTTAAGTATGGAAAGAGAAACCTAAAACTTCTTGAGTTTGGGTTTTTTTTCCCCATCTAGTTCTCCTTGTCAGTTGCTTTAAGGCCTTTTTCCAGCTCTTTGGAGTGCTTCTACCTCCTTACTCTTAATGAATTCACTCCATGTTTTCCTCTGGGCATTTCCCATCTAAACATGCCACTGCTTTAGTTTTTTCTTACATCATTGACACTGAGCAAATGGTTCACTCCTCAAGTAATCATCAACCTTTAAAAAGTACTTTTATAACAGAATAAATCCTTAGCTGTCTTCATCCTCAGTTAGCCCACCCCACAGCAGGCAGAAGCAGGGGCTGCTGGAACAGCAAGTACAGCCCCTGGACACCAGAGGCTGTGGGATTTCTGGATCAGAAGAGTGCTGTGATATATTTTCCCTCATAACGTACTCCTACATTTTAATCACACAGCCCCTGAATCACAACCTATTTGCTTGGATTTTGTTTTTGTTTTTAAACAATTCTCAGGCTATAATCTTAAAATGGTATAATCTATAGAAATGTTTCTCTAACTTTTTGAAAATCTGACTCCTCTTTTTTTGGTTGTCTGTATTGCTCTTGTAGAAAGCCTGAGCTGTCTTATAAGAAGGCATTTCTTAAGCTTTTCCTAAAGCTTTTCAGTCAATCTCAAAGCCTTTGTGATCCTCAGGAGGGGTTACAGCTCACTGCTTGAAAAACACCATTCTGCAACCAAATATATTACCAAGTCTTCCTCATTAAGGAATTGAATTAAAAACCTGATAATGCAAGAAGAATGTGGCAAATTATCTACAGAACAAGTTAAGAAAAACCTCCAAGAAACCACTTTGATTGGTACTCTGGTTACTCAGGGCTTTATTAATTGCCTATTCACCCACTCAATTAAAACACTTTCCTGAAATAGCGATGAGCAAGCATTACAGAAAACTTTATTTTAGTTTCACATTTCCCTTCAAAAATGGTCAGCATTTCATCTCATGAAAATTAAATAGGATAGATTCATAAAGTAGAGTAATATGGAAAACTCAGCTGAGACCATTTGATTTTTAACAGCTTGTTCCCTTGTATCCAAAAGCTTAAATAGTCTTCTATTTCAGCTTTTTGATTACTTTGATATGTGCTGCTCTATCCTCTTGGAACCATCTTCTAGGAGGCTTATTGATTTTGTAAGAAATCCATTTTCTGGTTTTCCAACAGGCTATAAAACTGTCATTGTCCATATGATGAAATTCTTAATGGCGCTTTACATATTGGTCTTGTTTCTCCTTCCTCCGTTCCCCTTTACATGCCCCGAGAAATTTCCCCAAAGGCACATAGATTCATTTATCTCTATACAGCCCTGCAGTTCCTTCTGCACTGGCTCTCAGAACCACTGGGATGTGATCCTTTGGTAGGTGTGAATGTCAGCAGATGTTTTTCATTGCGTATTTTAACTTACGTAGGATCCCTCTTGCCACCAAGACGGACAGCTAAAGGAAACTGCACTATTGGAAGTGTAGGAAAAGGAGCAACATTTCTTAGATTAAAATCAAACCAAGGACTAGGAACTACTTTATTAAAACTCCTAACAAAAGCCTGACAATCCAGATACCAAAATGGGCATGACTGACCCACACAGTGAGAAAAAGTCCTGTTTTCTCAGCATTTCATATGGCAGCCCCAGCCCCAGCACAGGCAGCCTGCAGCAGCTCCAGCTCAGTTCAACACTGGTTACTGCTGAGGCTGCAATTCACCTAAGGTGTTATGACCTAAAAGGAGAGGATTGTACAAAGTTCACCAAGTTATTTTGGATATCACACGACAACACTCACAGTAGGCACTTCTTATTCTCTAGTGCATATCAATGTTTCTCTTGGGTGTCTCCAGTACAAGATTGTTTCCAGTACTAAAGCTTGGAAGAGTAGCCAAAAAGGGGAAAATAAAATTCTGAGTCCGCTGAAACATTCACAGCTTCATGTTGAAGCTTCCACAATTTTCAGCTAAAAGAAAAGCTAGGTAAAAAATATGAAAGGCTCAAAAATATGTGGGAAAATATGTCCCATCCCAGGAAATCTGGGTGCCCTAGCTCCAGCTAATTTGGAGAAAATCCACAGGTTGCCATCTGTACTCCCTGCCCAGTGAGGATAGGGACTTGGCCAAGTGGAGCTGGCTGGGACTGGAACAGATGGAGAAGAAAGGATCATCTTTCCAAAGGACAGCACAGCTGCCTCTCCTGTGTGCACTCACTCCAGACTCTTGAAGGGATTTCAGCCAGAAATTCTGCCATAGACTTCACTGCAGTAATTGCAACCCCTCACGTAAAGACCAGTGTATTAAGCAATTATCTAATCCTAATTGAGGTTTGGATGAATGTCTAAAGGAAATTGTTTAAAACTCTAGAATAGTTTAAAAGAAATTGTATAGGAATTTGAGTCCACAGAAGTCAGCATGAATTTTCTTAAAAGTTGAACTTAACAGATTTTTCTTGCTATGATTCTAGTTCAGGTTTTTTGTAGGAATAACATAATTTTTGCAATTCTTGTTCTTTTTATACTGTGTTTCTAGCTGTAAAAAGTTGGAAGGCATTCAGAAACTAGATTTCCCAGAGTTTCTGACTGCTGTTCAGCTTCTGCTAGTTAAAAAAGCAGTTAGTGTGAAAGTACTGTTTTCAGAACTAAGGTAAAAAACCAAAGTGCCAGACAGACAATATTTAAGAAGGGTTGTTCTACATTGTTCTAAACATTTGGAAAACCTCATTGAAGTGTGAAAAATTACTAATTTATAAAATAAAATTTCCCTATTTTTATTCACATTTGAAAAGTTAACAGAGGAGAATGAAATTCCCTTGAAGAATTTAGTTTAGCATAAAACTTTATTTTTAGAGGAAGCCCCTCAGCTGTCCTATCCCTGAGCACAAGGCTGCTGCATGCTGTATCTGTTCAAGAAGTAGCATGCACTGAAAAATGCCTGTTCTGATTTTGGTAGATGTTATAAATGGACTCTATAGCGCTGACAATATTATCACTTTTTCTTAAAACATGCAAAGAGAAAGTGTCAGTGGTCTTTTTAAGAATAAAGTTTCAAGTCAGGTTTGATAAATATAATGTTGTTTCTTTTATGTTCTTATCATATTAGTGGAGTATTTGTTGAAAGCAGGATATACCTTCTACCTCGGATTATATAAATCTGATTCATACAAGTCTGACTGTTCCATGCTTTACTTGAAAGAAACTGAAGAAGTTTGAATGATTTTTCCTTAAACCTTATTTCTAAGCATTCTATGGGCATTCCACAGATGCTGCGACGCTGTATGTGTTGACATTAACACCAAATAAAGGTGCTGTTTTATGCACAATTGCAACATGAAGTGTCAGAACCACTCATGTACAGAGAAAACAAACATGAATTCCCTTGAGCTACATTGATCCTAGCAATAGAAACAAGAAATACACTCTGAAACGAAGCCACGAGTTTGTGTTCCGTGTGTATATGCATTTCTGACTGCTTATTTCTTTTTTATGTTCCCATTTATTAACCAATTATATAATGTGGGGTTGAATCTTGGCTTTGTTTTTAACCTCCTGCAAGGCACAGCACAAAAAGGAGCTGTCCCACGAGTGGACAATGTCACATAGTTATAGCATCATCCTTTGCCTCCCTGCGGCAAGGGCAACAGGCAATACAGAGCAGGAAATATCTAGCGCAAACTCTTTCCTCCACAGTGGAAGCAGACCAAAGGCCCCAGGCAGTCCTGGAAGAGATCCTCTCTGTCCTTTCCGGTTTTTGACTAGGGAGGATGGTCTTTTGTCAATTCAGACAATAAATGTAAATGATGTACCCTTATTCCTCTGCAGGGGTGTACTTGCTGACTCATAGGCCAGTCTCCTGATAAAAAGAATCACATTTTTCTTATTTAGCTTTAATAGCAGCTCAGCTGGACATAACTGAGCAGCAACATATATCAGCTGCCTAAACACACGGTTTATTTTAAAAAAATCTTAAACCACAGGGGACTTCACTAGGAGCTCCCCCATGTAGATGATCAGTTTAACTAGACAACCATAATTTTTAGATTTTAAGCCAATTAGGAACTATATTAGGAAACATGACAGGGATCTAGTTGACTAATCTGTAACCATCCTAATAATTGCTGAACAGCAGGAGTAAATAATCTTATACAGAGAGAACCTTTTCATCATTTTAAAAGACCATACAGAAAAACCCAAGAACGAGATGCTAGATTTCCAAGGCACTATACCACCATACAGATCCCTTTCTAAAGAAATTTAATATTTGAATACTAGAATTAGGACGTCTGGTAAATTTATGCACCTTTATTTCACCCTTCAGGGCATAGAATCAACATATTTTTCCAGCATTTTCATTACAAATATTTTCAGATAGCCATCTTTCTTTCTTACGTGTTTATATGGAGACTATGACCATAGCCTCTGAACCTCTTCTAGACACAATGTCTTGTGAGATGGAGAAATGCTAATGCTCCCAGTTAGCAAAGCGGGGTGGATTAAAGTGTTTGCTGATGGTTACACAGCCATGTTTACAACAGAATGGAGAGTTACGTGTTTAGGGCCTCCTATGGCAGCACACCAACTACAGCACAGATCTACCCCTCTGATTCCAGCACAGATTTATCCCTGGGGTTTGGCTATCAGTGTTTATTTCAGCTATCAATGTTTTATTTCCTGGAAGAAACTTGGCCCCAGCTGGAAAAAAACTTGCTGTGAGCTTGGAGCTTAGCAGTTTTCTGTAATTGTTTTTGCACAGCTTCTTTATAAATGTATGTTAGAGTTTAAGTTGCAACATTATGAACTGTTCTATCCATATATACTATTTTCTCTTCAACAAACACAAAGTATCTGGCTAACAACCTCTTTCATAGATAATACTAGGCAAAGTTGAGTTGAATCCAGAACAGAACAGAGTAGAGACATTGGTTGCCCAATCCAGATGGGAAAAAAGATCCTTGTGATCCAACATTGTCCAAATAGAGGGAGGATACATCATAATGTGCATTACTTTTTGAAGAAGGAGAAAACCAATATAAATAAAAAATCTCTTCATGGTACAACTGAAGACTCTTACCATTAAATCAATACCACCATAAAGAAAAAGTCAAAAAAAACCCCCCAAAAACGTAAGGAAATGAGGGATGTCTGGAGAAGCCCTAACTTATGTAGGTAATATCTTATGTTATACAATGGACAAAACCATACTGCTTATTTGTGTGCCAGTTAGGAAATTTTGATGTGTGACACTGAGAAGAGGCATAAATGATAAACATTTTGGTGGCTGAAAACCAACAAGCTATAACCCTACTAAATGGCATGGAGGAACTCACCTGTAACTATTGAAAAAACGTTCTGTCAGCACTGTTCACCACTCACAGAAATTTTGCCATGGGGAAGCTGCAGCAGAGGTATGTTGAATATAACCCCTCTTTCCCTTCCCAAAACTTCCACACATTCCTGTTTTCCAGAGAGTTTGGCTGTCCTTTCCCTACTGATGCATGGGGTACAGGCAGTTGACTATAAAGGGTCTATTATTCACTTTCCTTTTGATAGCAACAGATTAAGTTTCTTAATTTACAAAGAACATAGATGTTACATAGTCTACGCTAAACATCATTAATCATTGCTTGTCCATTCACTTTATGCTGTAAGATGCCGTGCATACCAGGATTCTACAGCTGTAAAACTTTCCCTTCAGGAAAGACTACACAGAATAGTTGCAGTTTGATGTCATACTGGGTGACGTTTTGCCCAAAGACATCAGTATTGGCACAGTTGCAGAAGCGTGGTACGGCCGGGAAGAAGGGGAAATGAAAGCACACTGCAGCTATGTGACATGTGGAAGCTGATAGGAGCACGCTGCTTGCCAGAGACTGGAAAAAAAGCCAAATAGTAAGATGCAATATCTGAAGTAGAAATAAAGTGAAAAAGAAATCAACGGGATGGTTGAGAAAATGTGATATTAAAGACAGCAAATGTGCTCAAAACTGAAGTAGGGTTATACCTATACCACAGAAGAAGTAGGTGTACCTTTTTTACTGAGCAAAGCATCTCTGGTGAGGCCACACCTCGAATACTGTGTTCAGTTTTGGGTTCTCACTAGAAGAAAGACATTGAGGTACTGGAGCATGTCCAAAGAAGGGCAGGTGAAGGATCTCGCGTACAAGTCTTGTGAGGAGCAGCTGAGGGAACTGGGGTTGTTTAGCCTGGAGAAGAGGAGCCTGAGGAGACACTTTATCGCACTCTACAACTAGCTGAAAGAAGGTTGTACTGAAGTGGGGGTTGGTCTCTTCTCCCAAGTAACAAGCGATAGGACGTGAGGAAATGTCCTCAAGTTGCACCAGGGAAGGTTTAGATTAGATACTAGGAAAAATTTCTTCACTGAAAGTGTTATCAAGCATTGGAACAGCCTGCCCAGGGAAGTGGTTGAGTCACCATACATGGTGGTATTTAAAAGACATGTAGATGTGGTGCTTAGGGACGTGGTTTAGTGGTGGACTTGGCAGTGTTAAGTTTATGGTTGGATTCGATGACTGTAAAGAACTTTTCCAACCTAAACGATTCTATGATTCTATCATTCTAGAAGACATAGTCTGGAATACTTTGTGCAGTTTTGGCCTCCCATGTTCATTTTGGGATTGTCCTGTGCAAGGACAGGAGTTGGACTTGATGACCCCTGTGGGTCCCTTCCAACTCAGGACATTAAATGATTCTATTCTATGATTCAAGGAGGAGGAACCACAGACCACAGCAGGAACAGAGAGAACCTATGAGGACAAGAAGGAGAACTCATCCTGGGAGTGGAGTCACGCTGGAGGCTGAGGAGCATGACATCTCCTCATAAACATAGCAGCAGACAACTCGTTCCCCCTCCCCAAAAAGGGAGGATAGCTATGAACAAAAGCCAATGCACAGTGAAATGGTATAAAAACAGATATAAAGGGAGTTACAGTAGTATTTGAATATAACCATGAAAAGTCGAAATATAGCTTTCCATTATACATCCCAAGACAGATGGAAAATGGGACTTGAACTAATATGTTGCTACCCTTTTTGCACAGTACATTTCACTCAAGTCTCTCAATATGCATTGCACTAGATTTATATTCTTAGTTAAGAGAGTCATAACTTCTTCAGAGTGAAGAAGCATCAACTGCCTACATGAATCTGTGTGATGATATGCTCTTCTAAGATTAAAAAATGCATGAAATGCCCTGGAGTTGAAAGAAAAAAATCAGCTAGGCTATCCATTAAAATTACTGTTCTGTTTACAAATGTAATCTACATTAGCAGCATAGGAGAATATAAATAGGATTTTAGTTCCCAGAAAGTCCTGTAATTACAATGGGAAAAAGAATTGATATTCAGTCAAGTTTTTGTCTCAAGATGCTTGTACACACAGTCATGTCCACAGCATGTGAGCATATGGGTGAACATTCTCCATGCGCAGCGCAGATGCCATCGCAGCCATGTGCTCTTCCCCTGACATGGTCTGTGCTATCTTGCCAAATTTTCATTCAGCGAAATGAAGTGTGTTTCTGGGGTGCAACACAGCAACTGTTTAATGGCACACAACGATGCTCTGCAACAGCATAGGATAAAGTGCAGAAAGGAATATGATACTATATTTAACATTCCTAACAGGGGTTTCCCTGTAGCTGTCTCTCTTGTTAAGTATGAGGAGGACAGTAAGGCTCACTTTTCATTCTATTTTGCATGTACAATACTGCACTTTGTAAAACAAAACAAAACATGGCTAAACGTGTATGAATTCATATGGAAACATATAGGGGTAGGATAGAAGCACAAAGATGTGGACATTTCTTCTACTTATGCCACTTGACTAGCTGACTGTTTTCCCTGGGAGACAACCAATTAAATAACTGTTGAAAATTATGTTCTGAACCGTTTATTTCTCAGACTCTTTTTCTTAATATCCAGAATTTCAGCCGTATAAAAGGGCTATAAAACTGCAGAATTAAAATAAAGCAGCTAGGACTTTGTCCTCTTCTAGTAAATGAAGATGAATCTGACAATTTGTAAAATGTGACCATCTAGGGAAATGAGAAAGGTCTTATGATGTTCGAACTCTTATCATCTTATACTTTAAAAATGTTTTGAAACCTTAGTAGCTTGGAATTGTGTTAATTCACAGCCACAAGGAAAGAGGTTACACTTCAATTAAAGCTGTAAATCCTTTTAATGGTATTTAACCATTTGAGACATTGGACAATTTGCACTCAGGGATGACAAGAAGACTAAACAAAAAACAAAGCTAAAATGGCAAAAATACCAAAAAGATTAAAGATGCCTTTGGCTGCACTCTGGAGGCATGAGCTTTATCATCCCATCACAATGCAGCATCGAGCACACAACATTAGGGCAGGACACCAGTCACACAGCAATTGTCTGTGCTTGTGTTGATGCATAAAAGAATTCACAGACAAAGGGGGAAATGCAACTGATGGACTGGGATGCTTTTCAGGATCTTTTGATGACAGTGATCACAGAAATGCAAAAAAATATTGCAAATACTGACACTAAATTATAATGTAGTGAAGAGAACCAGTTGAGAAAAAGTAATCTCTTCTTTCAGGTGAACAATCAGTAGGCCCTCGGACTGCCTTTTTATAAATGCTGAGGCTTATTCTAAAGAGTGTCTCTTTTTGAAAATTAAAGCTTCAGATTATTTTCCCACTGTGATGGGCTGGTATCAAAACTAGCAATGGAAGAAAGAAGACCTGACTCCTCTCTTTACCCGGAATTACTCAGATGGAGGACTCTGACTTGGATCTAGACCACAAGTAAACTTTGTTTGATCTGGCCAAGGCCACACACATGTGATGGCTCCTGCATTTCTGTGGGAGATGCTGCCATTTTCCCAGTCTGTCTAAGAGCAGCTACGGCTTGCCATTACAGTTGCCAGCTATGGAAGTGGTTTGCTGTGTCTGGTTTGCTCCATAAGGCTCGGGCTAGTACTCTGCTTCATGCAGAATGGCTTTTGGCAAAAATGCCCACTAGACTTTGCTAGAAATTGGCAAGGGAAATAGCTAAAAATCTGTTGGGTAACCCTACTCTTCACCCTTGCCCTGCTAATTCAACACATCAACAAATATCTATTTAAAATACAGCCCATAAAAAATGTTATTAAAAATAGACCCAATAAAGACTCTTGGCTTGCATACAAAATCACATGCACAAGTCTGAAAAATTGATATTCAAAGTTGAAATTTTATCACAGACACCCCCCCAATTCAATCCTCATCACAAGAAAAAGCCCAAATGAGAGATATGGTTGGTGTTCAGAAGCTTGGGTTTGGTGAACAAGAGAAAAATAGCTACTCCTTTTTAGAGAGCTTTCTACCACCATGTTCTTTCTGTATTAACTAAAGAGCTCCTAGCCTTGCCATTTTTTTTGCAGGTACAATTACTGCAGGGCATCACAGTGACAGAGGCAAACATTACAGTATCCAGATCACAGTGGAGGCATCACACATTAATTGAAGTTATCTCTCGGTATTCTATCTCCTGGAAATCAGTATGAATTATGTGAAACAAATGTCATGTTCTCCCTACAAGAAACAATGCTTAATAGCTAGAGCTGGTTAGAGAAAAAATAATTGATGGAAGACTTTTTCATTAGAAAATGTTATGTCAGACTTGAAATGTTTTGCTGGAACACAACTCTCTGATTACATCATTGGAAATGTTTCAAAACAATTTGGTTCCAACATACGGTATTTCATTTTGATCAATCTTGCATTCAGCTGAAGTAATATATGTGGTTAAGTATATATGATATGCTATACCTATACTTTATTTCTATATGTTCTATATATTTTATTTCTTATTAAAATTCTGTTACAGTGAGGCCACATTAGTTCCAAGCAATAAAATAATTCAATGCGAGCTTTGATTTTATGTATGGAAGCCAAATATCAAAATATCAGAGTTTCCCAGAGATAACATTTGCCCACCAGTTCCTCTGAGAGTACAAGACAGGACAGGTAGGGGCTTCGATACCCCCTGTCTAAGAGATTGAATTTCCAAAGGAGAGGATGGGAAAGAAAGAGGGGGTGGGCATGACACATTGCTAGTTTGAGATCTGAAGTCTGTGAGGCTTTATAGCTGAACCTCATGCCCTACCAGGTCTCAGTAGCTCTTGGCCAGTGTGCATCCTGCACTCCTGCACTGTAAGAAACTGGAGCCACATGAGAAGTGGGAAACCAATGGGGGCAGAAAGAGTTTCTGAGGTGGGACTTGATGATCCCTGCTCTCAGGTAAGTTAACCCAAAATAAACCTTTCCAGGTGAACTCTCTCCCGGAGGAAGCCAGCCGTTCAGAGTTACTGCTGTCTGTGTCTCTGGGGGTTATAACATTGTACATTGCACTAACACAGGACTTCTCAGTGACTGACTGCAACAGTGAACTTTTTGCCTTCATGTTGGTAGATACTAACATCCCTTATGCATAAGGCTGCTGGGTCTTTCATGTGAAGCATCAGGCTGTCTTTCAATTCCATTTTAATTTCAAATACTGAATTTCAGTTTTCATGTTTGCTTTGGTTTCACCAGAACAAACACACCTCAAAAACTACCAGCCCTCCTCTGCCCTGTGGCAGAGATGTGTGCATGGCAGGCCTATGAAGAACATGGATGACAGTAAAGGCTAGTTAATTTCGTGGAACTGAACTAGTAACAGAGATCCAGTGGACGTAATGACCCTTGGATTTCAGGGTAAGGAAGCTGGCTTATTGCACCACCGCTCGGCACTGCAGCTACACCATGCTGAGTAATGATGGAGGCCAGAGACCAAAGCCTGAGCGACACAATTGATTAGACAAATAGAAGCATCACATAATTTCCATAATTATTCTAATCTCTGGACTTCACATGTAGTAGGTACAACCAATGGTTTGGGATTGAAAAGAATTCTATAAAAATTAAGCCTCCTGGACTTGTTTTCTAGTCATGTCTGGGCTGAATATTACAATACATGCAACTTTGCAGTGATGGCACAGTAATGCCTGCACAATTTAGATGCTGTCTCTAGTTTCTCAAGGTGTTTACTCTGGCCTCAGTAATGAACAGATACGACAATCATTTGTGGTTAAGTATTCTGCTTGTTTTTCTTATATCTCTTCTATGCTGTTTTTTAGTACATAGAAGAAATAAATACATTAAGGACAGAACTGGATTTGTAAGGACCAAAGGCACTAAAGAAGTCTTTGGAAGGTTTTTATTGTACTTTCTAGCTTTGTTTCTTACACAGACATGGCTTAAGTATCAAACTGTATCTATGTGTAACTACATGCACTTTTTGTGTCCTCCTCTTACAAGACTTTTAGTAGTCTGTCAATTTAATTCACATTTGATATGGAAGAAAAGACCTCAGAAGTATGAAATGCCTACAGGTTTCATGAAAATTAGTGTCTGGATAAAGGAGAGAAACCTTATCTACATGGTATTCTAGGGAAATATTACCCTGAACTTTGATAGCAAAAAGGTGTTAAAAATGTCTCAACTGTAGGAAAAGCATCAGAATCTCTATCTTATTAGAAGCCAGAGAATTTCATCCAAACACATAAATCAATTGGGTTAAACCTTCATTCATTTCACTTCTGATATATACTTTACCTTTTCCTGCTAATACTATATACCATACTCTTTGTTCACTTGGATAGCATGTAACTACAAGTAAAGCATGTATTTATCATGTAGTATCAGTTCCCAATTCCCCAGAAATTTAAAATTAGACCCATATATGATAGCAGGGCTCATTTTAATTCAGTATTATTTGGTACTGTGCTAAGATACGGATATAATTTCAAGGAAGAAGACAGTCAAGTATAAAACTTTGCTTTGTATTTTTAATATTCCATTGTGCAGAGATATTGTGAAAAGTGATCAAAAAGCATTAATAAACCTAAAGTCTTGATGAATCAAAAGTCTTCACTTTAAAAACAGGGGGAAGGAAATGCAAAAAACTGCTTAGCAACTTGAGAACAGTTAGCAAATGTGATGGACCAAACATGGAGCTGTCAGAATAAATTTTCATAAAGAGATCTGAAAAAACTCAAAAATCTGCTGCAGTGGAAAAGCTGTCTCACTAACTTAGCATGATGTAGGAAGGCATGCTTTGGAAATAAGAACAAGTACTGAGAGTCAATACAAGAGTATTTGCTTAGGTGCAATATTAAATACATTAGCACTAAGTGCCTACTTCTAAGCAACAATGTAATCTCTAATTATTATTTTTCTCTTTTTCTCAGAAAAAGAAAATCACCTGACTCTCCATTAGCTTTTATTGGAATAAATGAAGATGGAATGTAACAATCTAAAGAAAATTAAAATGCTGTAAGTCTAGATAATGAACAAGAGGTTATTAGTCAGTAAATCAGCTCTTTTAACTTCAATTTCTGTCCAACCTTGAAAGTACCTACAAGTTCCCTCTCTGAGCTGAGAATTCTCCTGGATTTTAACTTCAGACAGATGTGTAGACCCAGCAATACATTTATATGGGTAAATGAGTGACTGTAACTCTCCTAACACAACATGGAGACTGAGGCTTTATCAGGAGAACCAAGGTAACAGCTGTGCAGCTTGCTTTTGCACAGTGTTATTGTTCTGATTCAAGGACAGAGGGAACCAGCCTTTGGATCCTTCTCATGCTTACATGATTTGGACCTAAATCTCCTTTATTTTGACTCCTCAGAACCCACAGGGCTGTTCTAGCACCTCCAGACACAGGCCATGAGCTCTCATAGGAAAAATTATATTCTGATTACTCAGGATTTAATTAATCAGGAATGTAATATTATCAGAAGATCATCTCATTCCTCCTCTACCTATATAAAATATTCCTCTAACATAAATTTTTTACTTTGGTTTAAAACTTATATGATAAAGCTCCTATAATCTGTGTAAGTGGACTGTTAAACAGCTTAAAGATCTCATAGCTAACGCACTTCCTTTCCCTGTCAAATTCAAATCCTTTTCATCTATCCCATTGCATCTAGCCACATCCATTTGGAGTATTCTATTCAGTTCTTTCCATGCTTACATCCCTCAAATGCTTGCTGTTCTTATCTTCTTCTTAGAAAGCACATTTGTGATTTTAATCTTTGTAAATCAGTTCGTTGGTGCCTCAGTTGTATTGATTCTTCTGCTACCCTTTCTGAATACCTTATTTGGATGCTCCAAGTGTTGTCAGCACTTGGAACATTCAACCGTCCAGATTCAAGTTTTATGTGTAGATTCACCAGTATTCCTCTTATGTTAAAAGTATGCACACAAGCAAGTCGCATCACATTTTTGCAAACTCGCACCACTGTTGCTTTTTCTATTAATTTGTTTCAGTGTTAATTCCCAAATGAGGTACAGGTACCATTCTTTTGTTCTGCATTTGTAAAGCAGCTGGAATAAATTGGTCCAGGGGCATAAGTGTCAAAGGGTCCTGAATGACCCAGAAATAGAAGAAAACAGCTTGTGTTCACAATAATTTTCATTCAGTTGTGTTTGCCTCCAACAGCCAATAGCAAAATGTTAAATTTCAGTTTTCCCCCCAAAAAAAAATTTTCAATACATAAATCCATCTTTTTGCTTGAGGCCATTAATTTAGTATTAAGTGTGATCTTTTTGTATGCTTTTTGGGGTGGGTTGCAAGGCATAGGTAACTAGCATCATCAGAAACAGTGTTTTGAAGGAGCAGGTGATGTGCAGAGTATTACTATTGCCGCAAAAGCATAATGTATTAACTTTCCTGATCTTAAATATATGTGCCACACCTATGATGCCTTTGAAATGATAAGTAGATTTCACATCTTCAATTTTAGAAAAGGTTACATATGAAAGGAAAGATCATCCCTGACTGGGAGGACACAAAGGTGCCTAAGAAAAAAAGAAGGAAAAAAAAAAATAGAGACGAAAAATTAGGGTTAATACAAAGAGTGGTAGTACTGGTATTCCAAAACACCTTGATAAATGTTAGAAAGTCCTTAGTCAATTATGATTAGTGTTCTCCACCTGCTGTATATGCCTGACAGACATTGGTAGAAAATAGCAACCTATCAACTGTAGGTGGCTCCATGGCAGAAACATTTCTGTAATTCTACTTAAATAAATATTTAAATTTGAGGTAAATACCACAGGTTGGTAATCCCCCTGAGTTACTGTGATTTTAATTACTAAATTCCTCTAGAAAGTTTGCAAAGATCCACTCTGGATGGCAGTAAAATATAATTTAACACACCAGCATCTAATGAAATAGTGATACAAACCAAAATGCAAATAGATAGCAAATAATAAATAACTAAAAAATAAATTAAAATCAGAAAGAAAACATGTACTGTTAGGGGAAAAAAAACCCACAAAAATGTAATATCTACAGATTTTAGAAAAGTGCATATATACAGCTGAGAAAAAGCAACCTGAATAGAGTCACATGGAAAGTGGGTCTGTCATCATCCAAAAAGCTCTATTCTATTACAGTTTTTTCATTAGATTTCCACGTCTTCTTAGTGTTACTGAAATATCAGTTTTAATAAGAATTTTACTTTTTGCAAAATATATTTCTAAATATATGAAGTCAGCAGACAGATTTTTAGAAAGCCACTTATTTAACAGCTGTGTTGCTTCACTGTGTGTGAAAGGAGTTCAACTAACATGCTTGAGATATTTTTAAAATTCACAAATATGAAAATAAACTGTAAAAATATGCTTGACATTAATTATTTATTCATGCAGTGCAGCATCTCTCAGTTTACACATATGGTACTCAGAGATACTATTGTTACCCTCTGAACTGAAAAATCATTTAAGTTCAGAGATGAGCCTTTTAAACTGGCCTGCTGAATGGAAAGGGATGCTGTATCTCAGTGAAATGATTTTATCTAGAAAGAACCAGAACACTGAAGCTAGGGAAAAGACATGCAGCCCCCCTCTATTCTTTGAACTAAAGTACAGCCAAGAATAATGTGTGATATTATCAGCAAGTAATACTGCGGTTCTCTGCAGGTGGCAAACATAATACAAGCATTGGCAACTCAGCAAATGAACTAATGGCAATTTTCAAATGCTGGAATGGAAATGCCAGGGCAATTAAAGAAAGGTCAGTAAAACATACACACACTGGCAAGGATCCTAACTCTTAGAAAATAACTTGAGAAAGAAATTAGAGGGGTTCTATTCACTCTCTGGATATACTATCGATGAAGGACAATTATAAAATGATAAAGCAAAGTATGAACACACATATATATTCATTTATGCATATGCTCAGCTGTATGTCACAGGAATGTTTCAAGGATCTGATTAACAGCTGCATTTTCAAAAATAAAGGCTTTTGATGTGAAACCATTTGTGACCTATTTTTATTTTTAAGGCCTTATATGGTTCTGGCTGGTGTCTGCAATCTGCCAAAGAAAAAGCTGGACAAAGCTAAAGTTAATAGACTCTCAATTCTCCTTTAATTGTGGATCTAAGGATGGTATTACAAGATTTTATACTGATTAAAGTACACTTAGCAGTAGCTGGTTTTGAATCGAATCCATCCCCTCTAGCTCTTCACACACAGCTCATGATACATTTTCCTGTCAGGGACTGACACATTGCCTCTGTTGCTGAGTTCCCTACAGGTGTGAAGCAAAAAGGGCACATGAGAAACATCTACTTCCCTTTGGGTTTGCAGACTTTGGGAAGTGGGTAGAAGCATTTTCTTCTGGTCCTTCGGTCCCTGGCTGTGGTGCCACTCCGGTCAACCCGAGGGACGGCTCCTGCATCCCATCCCCTATGTCGGGAACCCTGCTCCCTTCCTCACTCAATGGATGAAGCATCTCCCTTATCACCAAATGTGTGCAAACACCCCTCCTGGCTTGGTTTCTCTCCTCACCATGGACTTCTCCAGCAGCCAGTAACACTCAAACCCTGTTTTTAATGAATAGTGACACGCTTCACACTTTTGTATGTAAAGCATAAAACAGATATTGCCACAGGAAAGCCCCAAACCTCAGATGTCCCTGTTCCAGTCATTCAATTCAGTGAGTACTTTGGAGTATAGGTCTCATGAAAGACACCATATTAAAATAAACATATGAATTCACATTTTGCAAAACTAAAAAAGTCCCCAGTAAGGGTCTTGCTGTGAGAAAATGAAACCATTTTCTTCCTCATTGTACCTCCTGAAGTTTCAGATTTTCTGTGGTATCTCTGTGTATAGTTGAGGTGCTCCATATACTTGTGTGAAGGTAAACCTCACTAATTTTGCATATCTGATAAATGTGGACTGAAGTATAGTTATGCGGAGTAACAAAAGTAAGGATCCTGGATGTAAATTGCATAATACCTAAGACACACATTGTGTATGGAGTAAATAAGACCATGCGGCACTGCAAATGAAGACACAAGGGGTCTCAAAGTTTCAAGCACAAAGAACAGCTAGAAATGCTAAAGAAACCGTTTTCATTAACTGAAAAATGCTGTCAAATCATATTTAATACAAACCTATCAAATCTACTAAATGAATTGTCAAAATTTTATTCTCAATCCATTCCAATGTTACCAAAATTTCAAATAATAATATTAAAAAAAGATGCATTGAATGTATTGAAACATTCAGTTATAACATATCTTGAACAAAAGGCAGTGACCCTTCATTTGACATTATATTGGGTTTTGATGTTTCCATTACATGCTAAATTATAAATATCAGAGACTCCACCAAGATTTCAGATGATTTTGCTGAATCATTTCAAAGCAGATTTTATTTTTACTGGGTTGTATGAAGAATTTAGAGGCTCAGTTCTGATAGAGAATGAAACTACATTTCAAAACCCTCAGAATTCTTTAGAAATATATTTTTGTGCCCTTCATATAGCAATACTTAAACTTTGCAGTTGTCTTTGGACTGCTGTTCAATCACAGCAGAACTTTTAATATTCTAGTATATTTAAATATAAACTGTCTTACCAGATGAACATTGTTTTCAAATGGCTATTCAAAAGAAAGAACTGTGAAACAGGAAAGGAAAAGAAATGGAGAATGATATGGAGCATGAGGAATACCATTGGTGGAAACAAATGAAGGACAAAGTAGAAAACGTCAAAACAAAAAGGGAATTTAAGTGGGATTTTCAAAATTGTTCATTGTTAAAAGTACAAGTGCATTGTTAAAAGTATGCAATATCCAAGCTAATTTTGTAACTAACAAGAGCAATTGAAATAACCATTTTTTAATTTTCATTAATTGAATTTTTTTAAGCATTGTGATAGTCAAATAATTTAATCTACCCTTGAATAGTCTTTAAGGAAAGAGAGCTGACCACTGAGGGTAATGCACTTTGAAATCAGATTCATTTTCTACATATCTGCATACCAGATAATCTGCCAGACACGGACAGCTGCAGCTGGACAGGGAAAGGGGAAACAGCCTTCATGAGGGAGCCACACAGCAAGGATTCCCAGCTGCTCCCCTTCTTACCACCTGGATGGTGCTGCACACTGCCCAGCTATCAACCAACCTGTGCCTTCTACCCCGTAAACTCGCCTCTGCCGTACTTGCTGTGTTTCGATTTCTAACAAAGAATCAAATAAGTCATAGAGCAGACACATAAAAATGCATCAGGAACAGAATTGGATTAGTGACTGCTGATAGGAAAAGTAATTAATTTCATATTACTAACCTTACACTAAGAATTGAATCAATACTAATATGAAGTAAACTGCACTAAATGTACCCATGATGAGAAATACAAGTAAGGATTATGAGTAAGCACAATGTGTTTTGAAACAGAGTTTGCAGGAGATGTTTAGTAAGTTTGCATACCTTTTTACATGCATATCAATAATGGGTAAGGTACTACTGAAGGTAAGCACAACAAATTTTGTATCTGTGAATCTTAAACCACCTGCAAAATTGTGCTTTGGGGCTGGAACTAAAATGTAATATTGATGTCCCTAATTTGGATTTAAATTGAATATTCCTTCTATACAAGTAAATACAAATTTGTAAAATATCTAGATTTTATTCAACAGATAAAATTTTTTGCTATTCAAAGTCCTATTTATTTGAAAAATAAGTTCTAATTTTGTTCTTTAAAAAAGCTTTTCTGCAGCTGTTATGGTATAAGGGTAGAAGGGAAACAGCCTGAAGGCATAGATAATCTACTAATCTTCTAATCTTCTATTAGACAAGTTGTGATAATCAGGAAAAGAAGACAACTTTTAGATTCAGGGTTACATGATATATTTTCTTTGTCAAGGAAGTCAGCATGAAAAATACCCTATCCCTACATTGCAGCTCCTCACACCACCACTACTGTCAACACAAGTGGCAATGGGCCACTTGATGAATTTTATCATTGGTGTAAACCGGGTAACATTTTTAGGAAAGGTGGTGGGTTTGGTTTTGTGGGTTTTGTTTGTTTGTTTGTTTTTTTATCACTTCACTGATATGGTCAAGACATTGTAAGCAGCTTTATCAGAAAAGCTGACAGAATGGCAGAATATGGTGCTGGGGCAGGAACGAGTGAGTAGGAACAACTACCTTTGGCACTGACGCTGTTTCTTTGCCGAGATCCAGTTTTGCAAATCCCTCATCCAAGCTATTATGATGAAGCAAAATCCCAGGTTGGAACAGGTCAGGCACAAAAGTCCTTATCTTAAACGCACAATGTTCTTCAGTTATTTGGGTAAAACAGGTAAGTAGCACAATTTAAGGGCAGAAGAACTGATAAACTAGGAGGCTTTGGGACACAGGGAGAAAAGCATTTTGGGTATCAGAGATTAAGAGATGTGGCAGCAGAAATACGGTAAGAAGACATACAGCCAAGGTCTCTTCTGAGTCCATTATTTTTTGGTAACCTGGGAAGGGTTGAATTTTGCTTCCCAGACTCTTCTACTAAATACCTTTTATATGTATCTCACAATGACAATGGTTGTGTTTAAGCTCAATAAAAGGTGTTTATTTGGGGGGAATTAGCCTCAAACAATAGCTTAGTATTTCTATTCTTGATCAGTTGCCTGTATAAGTCAATTGTCTGTATAAGTCCATAGGTGACCATAGTTGATGTTTTTCTAAAATTTCCAAGAGGGCATTAAATATGCTAGATATGGTATAATCACTTTGTGCTGGGCATTTGTAGGACCATGGATTTTAAACATTATTTTGTAGGGAGCACATGTGTTCACAGATTTTGTGTTATGGCTTTGGTGGTTTAATTCACTACCTAAACAATTAAAGCAGCTAAAATAAATCCTTCTTCAGGTTTCACTGACTACTGGCAAGATCACCATTGGTCATAGTAGAAGATTACCTACTCAATTCATATGAAGACATCCACCCACAGGCACCTAAATTTAAGTCGGTTAATCTGAAAATAAATATTATAGAAATCATGTATTACCTGTACATTAAGTGTGTCTTTTTCTTATCATTATAAGCATTGGTCTCTTAAACCATGAATGGACATGCCTCTTGGAGAAGGACTGCACAAACTGGAGCCCACTGGATCTGACACTGAAAGTCTGAGACACTATTAAAGCACCAGGTAGTGGTAGGGAGACCACAGGTACATGTTTGCAGTGAGGCACCCAGCAGGATAAAAACCCTTGAGGACCAGTGGGAAAGACTTTGCTCATTCTCATGCCTGTCAAATTGACATGATGTGCAGCTGTAACCTGGGGAACAGAACTACCCACTGTGCCATTCTGGGAAGGACTAGCAAGCAAACAAAGTATGTACGAGCTTTAAAACTTCATTTTTAAATCACAAACTTGTTTTGCAGAGTGAGATTTTGCAGGAGGAAGTTTATCTTTTCCTGATAGAATAGCTACTTTTGTTCTGAAATCACTGAAGGATAATGGAGGCTCATTATGCAATTTTTGAGTCACTTGCAGTACAAAATCTCGTTGTAATTGGAACTGTGTCTTTAATTAGCTTTTTGATTTGATATTTGGGATTTCTGTGAATTAGAAGAGACACTGAGAATTGCTAATGCTGTCACATGTAACCTTCACTCTCAAATTTCAGTAGCCTCTCTAAAGGACAGAACAAGGAAATGTGAAGGGGGGGTTATAAATGTATTTGTGGAGATTCTTTTTGGTCTTTTAAAGTAAACTTACTCTTCCTACTTACAGTATTTATTTGCTAGGATTTCCCCATTACAGTTGTCCTAATTTCTAGATATAATACAACTGTATGTTATGAACACAGAACTAGAATGCATCTTCTGGATCCTGAAGGCAATGTTAAGAAATCAAATGTAATTCATAAACATACCAAGCTCCAACCCCATCTAATTCCCTCCTCCCCTCCATCTCCAGAAGGAAAGCTGCACTAAAGCCCTTCACATTTGCCGGCTATGAATGGTCTTCCACTCTAATTCTAGCACTCTGGAAATCCTTCACATGCACAGCTCCCTTCTGAAGCAGCTCCTGCTGCACTAGCCACCTCTCCAGAAGGACTACTGCAACATCACCCATGTGCTAGCTAACAGTCCTGAGCATGGAGGAACCACAGAAAAAAAGTTGTTGCATTTTTAATCTATAATTAATTTTAGTTAAAAATTGAAAATGTCTGCCACTGCTATAACAAGGAGGCCCTGCTTCCCATTCCATTCCCAAGGTGCAGTGGGCAGCAAAAAATGTTTAAGATAGTTCAAGCAGGATGAAAGTGAAACTGATGTACCACGGACAGCACTGTGCTGCAGGCAGAAAGTGAGTTTCCTTGTAAATATGTTATAAAAATAATACAAGATTCAATTTTACTAATATTAAGGTCATGTAAACTCCTTTTGAACTTAATAGGAGCAGTTCCCCTTTGAAATTCCTGCTCATTACACAGTTGTCACATTTAGAATACCTCCTGGGCAATACAAAAACCTCCACGTCCGCACAGCTTCCTCCATGAAGTCAAACTGAGCATTTCACTGAAAGGATAATTCTCCTTTTCTTAGAGGTAAGTTGTTTTTGTTGAATTGTGCACATATGTTCTAGATATCTTGAGACTGTACAGTTTTAATCTCTTTTTTTCCCCCACAAAACAGTAAACAGACTGTACTAAAGTCAAGCACAGTAAAAGCTTAGTGCTAGTAAAGATGAAAACAAATCATTAAGCAATTCTATACAGTGACACATTTCAAAGCTGTTGAAATAATACAGAATAACCCCCCCTACTATTGTTTAGAGCACACTTTTTCTGGGGCAATGAATCACGTCCATTCTTCTTTATGTGATTAATTTTTTTTCTCTTGTAAATTAATATACTGTTAAAAAATCTGAAGTGTGCAAAACTGGCCAGGTATCTAATTTAAAAATTTCTACTGTGTAACTTGTGCCTTCTCTGGAGAATACGCAAGCAAGATGCAAATATTTCAAGATAAAATAGGGGAATGCAGGGACTTTGTAGGCATACTTCTAATGAAATTTAAAAATCTATCTATAAAAGGACAATATATTCTTTAAAGTTATGGGTAAGGCTTCAATTTTCTGATCAGTCAAATGTTTGTGGCTTTCTGATCAAGTGAGGTGCTCCCATTTCCTTCTCCCCCTAAGGTGATATGAATGAGCTTTTTACCGTGAAGCATCAAAAGCACTCTAAAAATTAAATTATTGGATCACTATTGTTTTTAATTTAAGATACTGTACGTTAGATGTATTTTTCTTCTAATGAAACAGATCTGTTCTTTCACTAGCCTTCATTTCTCTAAGATACATAATACTTAATGTAATATCACATACTTGTTTTTCTACCCCTGAACATTCACAATTTCCAGGGAACAACCTATTTCCTGTGAATTATACTGTTTTCTAAAATACAACCATCATTCCACTGTTACTATGGTTACCAACTAAACTTTGTATTGAATTAAATAGTCACAAAATCAACACATGTTAATTCATCCCAAGTAAAAACAAGCATGTCCTTCATTACAGAGTACTTCAAAATTGCAAAGGGGCCAAACACCTCTGTATTGCCTGTCTACTGCAAAGTGAAGTTTTGCAGTATCTTGCTCTCAGGCAAGACTCTGAACCACAACACTCACACATCAGTTGTTTTCCAATTGGTCAGGACTAGTCAAAACACATGAGGACCTTCATTTCCAAAGTCAGACATGAACAGTATATATAGTACATATATAAATACATATTTATGTAGAGGTAACTTCCCCAGTCACATTTACCACAAGATTAACCAGTTCTTTGACTGGGGGAACTTTCCTTTAAATCTGTCTTGGTACTTTAAACTTATGTTTTCCTGAATCTTTTCCTCTTCTTTCCTAGTATATTATCAGCTCTCCAGGGTTCTCTTAGAAACAGCTTTGCTTTGAGCCTACTTGTTTTACCTCACTACACACTAAGCCAACATATTCATGGGATGAATACAAATTAAACTCAGATTGAGTTCAAAGGAAAAGAACTAATTTTTGATACTGAATCTCCAATCCAAATAAAATTGTACATAAATATTAAATTTTAAAAAATATTTTGGAAGTAGAGCATGGAAATATTATACGGAAAAACAAAACAATACAATTAAGAACCTAAACCAGACAAACATTAGTTAGCGATAGGTTCAGAACACTACTTATGCCAGAGAAGAGAGAAGTTTCCTTCAAATTATTGCTTGAATCCTTGGATTTGTCATTTTTATCATCTTAACCCAACCAATGAACATGTACAGGAACTTTTTAAGTCTCCTGAGTGATACTTAGGGTCTCCTCTGGGAATGTGTAGGTATGAACCAAAACTTTAAGATATCTCATTATTTGCTGAATCAAGGTTCAGTAAGTTTTCTTTTCAGTTGTCCACGCTAACTTTTTTTTTTTTTCAGCAAAAATACTTGGCAGATTTCTAGCATATTATATTTTACAAACCTACCACAGTGCACAATATTGCTCCTGCTACTACTTACTTTCAGTGAATACTCTTTAGGTTGAGAAACAACCATGACAAGGATGTGCCTATACTTAGTGTGCATTTATTTCACTGTGCTAATACTTTACAGTGGCTCATGCACAGATTCAGTTTTCCAAAACATCCTACTGAGTTACCCGAGGCTTTCTTCAGAAGGACTTTACCAACAAGGAGCTCTGGCAGGGGAAAGTGAGGTGCAGTTTCACCTCTCTGGCTCTAGCCTCAGATATGTGAGACATGCAAGAGAGATGTAAAATTATTTTGGGCCAGGAAAATAATTCCCCTTCCAATTGCATGTACGTACCTCTTGTGGCTCATATAGAAATGAACTCTTTGGCTGCTGACAGAGCAAAACACTGCTCCTTTCTTCTGATTTATTCAAAACCACAATCCAGCTTTTAGTATGTGATCTTCCCTCAGTATAAATTTACATGGCTAAATCCCATGCAAAGTATGGGCCCCTCACCTGGTCCCCAAAAGCAGCGCTGTCCCCACCTTGGCCTGAGTTCCTTTCTTTGAGAAGACCATGTAATGGCCAACTTGCCAGAGTGTGTAGACCTATCTTTATAGGAAGATAAACACAATAGCTACAACTGACACTGTCATTAGTTCTCACTTGATGATTTCTAATGTTTTTTCTGCCTTTAATGATCCAGAATGCAACCTTGTTTGTAAGAAGCACACAGTGATGGATACACTCCACTGCCATGTCAGGGCAAAGCCATCCAGAGGTAGGCTGCACTGCCCAGTCTAAACATAATGATCAAGATTTCAGCCCTTTCAACACAGAAAAACAGGTGTAACATACACGTAGGACATAATCACTTGTAAAATTAATGTTTCAGAAATATCTTACTTTAGTATTTCCTTAAAAAATAGCTACCCTGGCATAAGTATTTTCAACTTAGAACAAGCATTTCTGTCTTCTCGTATGCTACTAGACATGCTTCTAACCAGAAAAATGCATTAAATTGGTTAAAATAAAAAAAGTGTTTTCATTTGTGAGGTAGTGCAAGAAAGTTCCCCAAGTATCTGGGGCAGGAAGTGATTGCTTTACTGAACACACAATGCAAAAGAGGAAGGAACTTTTTATGGAAACACTGATGAGTAAACCAACTAATAAGACTCACCACCCCCTTTTAAATGGAGCATAAGTTACAAGCTTAAAGTAGCCAAAAATGATTCCTGACCAGAATGTTTTCTTCCTATCTGTACAGTGTAATAACATGGACTGTCCCAGCCCTCAGCCATTCACAATTTCAGTCCAAAATCCTTAGAAATGAAAGCTCTGCATGGACTGTAGAAGGCTCAGATCAGAGTCTATATTTACAACACAGTAAGCAGAGATCCCAAGGGTGATTTTTTTAAAGAAGATTTTCTTTCTTCATACAGATTGTATTTCACTACATAAGTGTGGTCTTAACAACTGCATTTTCTCAAGTATAAAATCTTTATGAAATTATACACTGATTTGGATCCTCTAGGGCAGATTTCTGGTCATATTTACTGAATGGAGAGTTAATTTTTTAGGAGAATTAAAGTAAGACTTTACTGACAATCCCTAGACCTTGCTGGAGTCTTAACATCAGGTTCACTCCCCTTTCTTAGATGTAAATCAGCATAATTAATTTTCATCTGATCCTCACTATGGTTCCAAAAGAGAGATTTTTAAAAAATCAGGTAAGTTTCCTCTTGGGAAGTCATCCCACAGGGAGAGAAGGAGAGAAAAAAATGCTAATTGCTCATGCACTAAATAGTAGGACAAAATACAAGCGTGATCATAAGAGATGGAGGAAAGTGAAGACTATGACACCAGTTGTGATGCTTAGGCTGCATTTTCCCCAAACTGCTGCTCTACCTGGCCTTTGCATTGTGCAAGTGAGTGGGAGAAGAAGGGCCATGGGGCTATGCCCATTACTCTGGCAGAACCCCTCAAATGAGCTGTGGCAGACACCAGCAGTGTTACTTCCTTCATTTAGCCCCTGTTGCTTTCAGCCTTCTGACTGCTCTGGTTTACTGGGAGGCCACTATGATTTACACGTTACATTGATTTTAAATCACTGAAAGCAAAATACTGGATAAATATGAACACAAATGAGCACACTGTCATGAGATGTACTGTCCTCAGCATGACTCGCATGTTACTTGCCCTTCAGCACAGGATCCTATACAGAACTGAACTGTAAAACCATTAAAGGAGTTTTGAGCTCTATTACTATGCTGGTTACCAAAACAGGCACTCACAGAGACAACACTACTGACATCACAGAAGTGGAAAATGAACCATTACAAAAGGCTTGACTTTAATGGCTCTTTGCAGAGTTGCAGTACAATCATAACTGCAATCTTGAGCACATTCTTTCCACGACTGTAAATGAGGCAGCGTGTCCTGATTCATGCGAATGAGGAGTATAAAACATCCAGGCTATTCCAAGTCATTGCGACGAAGCAAGACAACCTGTGGCAACCACAAATGTGGAAGAGTAAGGCATTGTTTTTTTGATGTTATTGTTGTTGCCAAGGGTGCTTGGAACACTTTACAGGTCAATGACTCCATTTAAGTGCAGAAGAAAGAAGTTGCACCTCTCTACAGGGTGAGACAAGATCAGTGAGGCAGGAGAAGGTCATTGTATTGGCAGGACAAGGACTACTACTTCTGCCCCTGCACCACTGTCTACTGTGGTGCAAATGGATATGTCCCCCAACGGATAAAGACTTCATTAAAGTAACCACAGTGATGGCAGTTCTTGTGCACTGACCCCAGTCCAGCTGTCCACAGGCTGGGCAGTAGTAAATCTGTCAGCAAAAGAACAGCATGCTGAATTTGGGTTCTCTGTCAAGCTGTTGGGTTCATAGGCTTGCATGCAATTGGGCAAAGCTGTGTCTTTGGATGTAGTTTTTCCACAGTGCCCAGAAGCAGAAAAATCACTAGATGTGAGTCTGAGCCTCTGAGGACTTTTCCGTGTTGTTCTGAACTGATTTGCCAAAAGAACAGTGATCCCTGTGTTGCTTAAAAAGAGGAATAGACACTTTCGTAACTGCTATGGTTATCCTTTGCAATCCCTCTGGGTGTTACCTTCATAGCATCTTTAGCCAATCTCATTAGAGCTCTTAGAAGAGTTCAGTTCCTATTGACTGAGGAAACGTTATAAAGACAAATGATTAGGAAAATCTATTCAAGCACATCTCCATCAGGAGTAGAGGTATTTCCACTGTGTATTTCTAAACCCCTTTTTCAGCACTAGTAGCACTTTGATTGCAATGGCCAAGTGACTGAGATGATGACACAAATGGTTATAGGTGGGATACACAGACTCCAAAGATTATTCATGGGCTGGATGACAGAGATTATGCACTTTTCCACTACTTCTTCAGTGAATGACTGTCCGCAGTATCTTTAAGGCTCAGATTTTCCAGGATGGTGAGTTCAGACTGTTGCTTTTTCTTCCTTAAAGGCTGATCATACGGTCACTCAGCAACATTCTTTCAGCCAGCAAGTTTCCTTCCTTGATGTCTTGTTATATAAATAATATTATTTATAACATTTGTATAATAACTGTTTTATTGTGTTCATCTTCATTATAACAAACAAGTTAAAATAGGCTGTACTAGAAAACAAACAAAAATCTCCATCTGAAATATAATATAATGCAGCCTTGACACTAATGCTGCCCTACTTCAAAGTCTTCTGCCTGCCAAGTTTCTCTCCTAAGATCTCCAAGAATTGGAGCTAGCCAAGAATTGGGTCAGCTCAGTGCCTATGTTTGAATCACTGCTGCTCCATGGGTATTTTCCCGGTGTTGAACCACAGTGGCAGAAATCAGGTAGAGAAAAAAACTCACACAGCTTTTTCATCATAACTTTCAATTTAGGGATGACTAGATCTATTGCAACCAAGAGTGTGAATCATGTTTTTTTAAAGGCCATCAGTTCTACCTACTACTAAAAAGTTCTCCAAAGTACACATTCAGATTTGTTGTCTTACCTGATGGAAAGTAAGACACCAAATTTAGGTGCCACTGTAGCCAGTATTTTCATAGATAAATCACCCAGTAGACACTGCTTTTCTTGAAAGTTGGCAGATATTAAAACCTCCTTTCATGCACATCCGGAAATAATGGCATGACTCCTGTCATGGGCTGAATGTTCTCATTAACTGGAAACTCACCCAGTTTTTGCAAAGCATCTTCCTGACACTTTGGGTAATATTGACCAGCATATTCAGGAAATAGCAAAGTGCTAAATAAATGCTCCAGAGGTAACACCTCTCTGCCTCTCTCTTTGTGTCTAAACCCACATATCACAGAATCTGTGGTGCTTTTGAGGGTTATTTTCTCACCTCTACATATGTGCAAATACTACACAAGGTTCACTTGCAAGGCTGTGGTTTCCTTCTATAGTCTGAATTCTTCTTTCTGGACCTAGGTGAACGGAATTTTAAAAGGATCCTGGAAAGTCTCTACAGATCACCTCAATATTATCTGAATTGAGAGCATGTACCAGAGGGAGTGACTTGTTAAAAATTACTCTGGACACCTGGATGTGAGAGATCAAAAGGCTTCACATTATCTGACCAAAAGGCTTAACATTATCTGCCTGTCAGTGTATGTCAGGTACTATAACCAAGGAAAGATGTATCCTTTCAATCAGAGGTGCCTGTGATAAAAACAGGTATAAAGCATAAGGCAATAGGCAACAGAGAGCAACTTTGTTCATGCTGATGAAGTTAAATGATGAGATTTGTGGTGGGCAGTGTTGAATCCTGAAGGAGACTGTGAAATAAGAGGAGAGAGAAGAATTCATATATTGTTTCTTCACTCAGATGTTAAAAGTTCCTGTGCTACTGCTTAATGGATAGTCAACAATGTAGGACACAGATTTTATCTGTGATTTCTCTCTGACTGTGTTTGTAACATCACACTTAAAATATTCCAGTGATGGGAAACTTTCATTCCATTGCTACAGACCACCTGGGAGCTGAGAAGCAAGTTTACTAGTTACACTGTGTATCTACACTCAGCTGTTACTGCCTCAAACGCAAACCAGCAGGACAACTACAGTTATCTAAAGGCTCACTAACTTTTATAAGCAATATCTTTATTTAAGAAATATAAGAAAAAATGTTGACGTAGCATGTTATTAATCTCAGATGAATGCTGCCTGACCTTTTAGCACCCACAACTTAGTAAGACATGTCCATCCAGCTTTCCCTCCCAAATGGCCATCAGTCAGACTGATGCAGACAGATATCCGTGAGCACGCCACCACATGAGCTGTATAGTATGGTTGTAATGAATGGTGCACAGGCAAGGCTGATCTGCTGAGCAGGCTGTGATGGTGATTAGAGGCAGACATAACACTTTATGGGAGGGTGTACTTGGGTGATGGATGCCTGGGGATGACCTCAGTGTAGCGGAAAAAAAGATTTGTGGTGTTGAATGTCTCTTTTCGGTACTGTGTTATGCGGACAGCAAGGGAAAGATGCTCCCAGCAGGAAGTTTCTAAGCAGTCATATAGGAGGTGTATTTAGTCTTTGGATAAGAGAAGTATAAAGTGGCATTATGGGCATAAGAGGCAAAGGACTGGATGAGGAGGTTTAGAGACTACAAAATTTAGCAGACATTATAACGATTAATGGAATAAAGTGTTTTCAAGAAAGAAGCTCCTGTCCAGTGCAGTTCCAAGGAAGGATGAGAGTGTACTTGTGTTTGTAATAGAATGCAATGCAGAGGGCAGAGGTAAGGTGAAAACGGGTGCACCTGAGGCTTGGCAAATAATGGACTGGATATTCTAGTAGGTCTCCCCAGATTTTGTGCTAATGATTTCTTTTTTTTTTTTCATGGAGTGCTTTAGTCAATTACCCTAAAAAGTGGTAAAAGTAATGAACATGTCTTATGACTACATAGCTCTGCGTGGCACTGAATGCTACGGAAATACCATAGCATTAAATATTTGGATATGAGAGCAAAAAAGAGCACTCAGATATTACTTAATTTTCTACGTAAGAAAACACTGCCTCACAGAGTGCATTCTCACTCTAATGTAAATCAAAGATGGCTTATGTTAAGCAAATTGTGCCACAGTAATGAAAAGTGGTCTAAGAGAGGACCCTGGCACTTAGTTTTCTCAGTTTAGTCTTTATAAAACCAATGAGCTCTTTCTGACTTTGACTTTAAGACTCTGAAGCACTGAGAAAATGTTAGAAAAGGAATTCCGCGCTTGACAGAGATCACTTGTATGAGCCATAGCCTTTAGCGACTGCACCTGTTTGCCACTGTCTTGTTTATGACACTTGTAAGGGGAACATTAGGCAAGAATTATGCAATAAATTGATTGCTTAGGTGTAAATTCCCATCCTTTTTTTTTGCCAAAGAGATGGCTATATAAAATGCAGTTCATATTTCTTAATTAGAACTACTCAACTGAGGGCAATTTGGGTTATTTCTTGAAAAAGAAAAAGAAATCTATCTTGAGAAAAAGGATCGAAGGAATGGCACTCTTAGGTTAGCCTGGCAGATGCAAGTTGTGAATGTAAACTCTTAAGACATCAGGAGCGACATAAAATTCAAATTTTGACATAAAATCTCATTGAAATAAAAAACAGAAACAGGTTGCAGAAACTTAATTTCTAAAATCACATATACATGAATATTGACTGTACATGGTAACACAAGGAGATAGGCCAGGATGCCTAGAGAAATAAATAGTTTACAGGGGTTGTAAAAGCAAAGAGAAGAAAGATAACTAGGATGATGGCAGATTGTGAGCTTGAGCTGGAACTCAAGTTAAAGTAATTTTTTTTCTCTCTAGAATATATTTCTAGTTCCTAGTTCCTTAGAATATATTCCCATTCCAATGACCCATACATGTTGTGACAAATAGGTATTAGTGGAATACAATAAGCCTTGGCTACATGTCCATTGCTGTTATCTGCTCACGTATATTTAAATTGATAAAAAGCCTAGAGATCCTGTATCCGTATTGTTTTGGCTTTGAACTGCTACAAAGTGGAACAGCTTGC
>WEKW01033077.1:166739-205775 GCA_013389905.1 Sula dactylatra
ATCCTCTCATTGACTGAACGTCACCCCAAACTACTAAATAATCTCAACACAATAATTAGTGTGTTTCAGTGATGCCTATACAATTTTAATCCATCAAACGCTACAAGAGACAATGCATTTGTCATGGGTGGGACCAATTAAGGTACCTGAACACTGCAGCTGTGTCTGTGACTCTCCATAATCTTATTCAACACCCATCATTTGGTGTGATCGATGACATGTTTGCAAGTCTGTTACACTGCTAGTAATGATATCCAAAGGCAGGAATGAGTGGATGTGGGCCTCTCACATTTGAGCTCACAACATTTTTCATTTCAGGACATTTCCATAAGATATTAAACAATTTAATTTTTCCTGCATTACTGTAATGGAAAATAACTGTGAGGGTTTTTTCCATCTCGGTCTCACCACAGTGCTGAGAGCAAAGTGCTGGCCACCTTGTTTAAAAGATGCAACAAAACTATCTCCTTTCCTGGTCTTTCCATCTACCTTCTTTATCTTTTACCTGTTAGGGGATTTATTCTCAAGGCAATACGGATATTATCCCCTGCTGTCAAAGAAATATGCACTGTTTGTATTCTAAAGACTAGAATACAATTTGATTTTTTTTTTCTTAATGTGTCCTGGCAATTAAAAATGGTAATCATTATTGTCAAAAGCAATAAAAAGTTTTACCTGAATTATCTACAACGTTTAAATACAACTACATACAATAACAGGTTGCGAGCCTGTGAATGTATCTACATTTGATGAGCTTTAAATTGGTGTCATTACTTGTATGTGTCAAACAAGTAATATATGTGTCAAAGTTATCTACAGGAAGTATTTATAAACTTACAGGATGATGGGTTTAGACTACTGAACACTATAAAGTATATTTGTTCCCTAACAATTACAGCACTAGACCAAGACTGAAGACACACAAGTTGCTTTTCATAAGCCAGAAACCATCTACATTACTTGGGGAAAATCTTTACATCTATACTTCAGGTGCCTTATTACCGAAATTAGAGCCAGGAACTTTCTTCAGCTTTCCAAACTGGTATAAAAGAGCTAAAACCATAGAAGTTTATAAATAATGTCATGGTAGTTTAATGGTACAAGACAACATAAGTACAGTAGCTTCAGAGAGGAAAGAGAATTTTTCCTAACTGAAATTATGGAGAGAATGTATTTAAGCAAGTACAAATAGACTTGGATACTGGAACATACATAAATATTCATTAATAGAAACCCAGTGAGACAGCTAATGTCTGGCATTCAGCCTCAGAATCAAGTGGTTCACAGACAAAATCTTCCTCTGGAGTGTTATTCACCTCACGTGCCTTCAACACCACCCATTGCTGGACGAACCCATTCCTGAAGCACCTCTCCCTCTAGGATGTCTACCAGTTGAGACAAGATGCCTCAGTTTTACATGGGAAAACACTAGGGACATTAATTCTAGAGAAAATGTATGTCAGATCAATCATGATGTGAATATCTTGAGTATACCGACCATTTATCTTCTCAAGTGTATTAGACATAGAAGACAACTGAACTCCCTAAGTCAGTTTTAAGGGAGTTCTAGATGACATTTTATGAATAACCCTGCTCCCACAAAGCCTGGATCAAGATTTTAACTTGTCTCCCTATTATTATTAAAAAAAAAAAAAAAAAGAAAGTAAGGAACAATACCACAATCATAGAGAATTTATGATGTTAACTAAAAGTTTTAAAGCGTTCGTTCATTCCAATGATAAGAACCCTATTAAAAAAATAGCAAAGTTTAAATATTTGGGAAGGGAAAAATGTTTGGAAGGAGAAAACAGTTTGTAACACATTTCCAAAAGTATAAGAACTCATATCTTTGGTCTAATTTCTTTACTTCTTAATTCATTTTAGGTGAAAATGGTTTCCATTCAATATTATTGGTATTTCAGCTACTGTGTGCCAGGTGTTCTTCAATTGTCTGTAATTCCCTGTGTATACTGCACTTTACATGTCAGTCTAAAAATCACTGTGTCATTTTATTTTTATCATTTATGGAAGAACTTCAAAAATCTAGATTTTTAATTCGGTTTGGAAAAGCAAATTGGTGTGAGTTAAGTTTCAGAAGTGGGCAGTATATCTATCAGTAAGGGCTTCGCAACCGGTCTGGTGGTTCAGCTGATAACGAACAGGAAAACCTGATTTTACTGCAGGAGTTCTCAAGTATCTGTAGAAATTACAATGCTGCTGTAGACCACAGAAATTTCCTTTCAGATTATAATCAGTTTTTGTCTTAGTGAAGCCTTGATTTCAACTGGACCTACCCAACACCATATGCAATCCTTTGTACTAGTAGTCGAAGTAGACTTGTATACATATTATGTACAACATATACAGCTCTATATTCAGGGCAGAATTTCATTTTCAAGGTTTCCTGGTTTTTAATACCAGAAAAAACTTGCGAGGTATGGTACATCATTTGCTTTGTTAGCTTAGGCAGTTGTATAAAGATGGGATTTTTGGTAAATATTGATTTCAGTATTTTCATTATGACAACATGGCAGCGTAATTCAGCTTAAAGGAAATGCATATTTTCCCTACTCTTCTCAAAAAAACCAGAGTAATATAAGAAATGAATTCTGTAATGGCTTGCTGCAGAAAACCACAACCATGTTATTTTAACAACAAAAGACAAAAAATGCAACAAATGAATGTATGAAAGACAGGTTACCAAGACCCATTACATGCCATAGCATTCGCAGAGGTACACAGGTGTGGGTAATATACATACAATACTAATAATTATATTAGTGCATAGATTCTGCTTCTTTGTTCTCAACAAGTGGTAAATGCAGCTACTGAGGTATCTTCAAAGGAAGCCACACTAGCTCCCTTAGTTTTGGTTTGGTTTAATGCCAGACCAAATTTCACCATAGTTTAGAGCACAAAGACGTGCTATATCACACTGGGTCTGTGCAAGTCCACAGCTTTTCATTGCTTTGGAAAAGAACACAAAACATTTTTTTCTAGCTAACCTTACAATTTTTTAAGGTTTCTGGAGCCAATCTAGTATCCTGATAGATGAAGACCTCAAACACTTGGGGCAGCATAAAAGAAATCATAAAAACATCCCTGCTTAGACTCCTCGAAATGTCTCCCTAAAGTTTTGTTCCACCATGATGACTTCCAAAAAAACTGGACAATGTATATAGATCGTGAATCTGGTGTGAGCACAGTGAGTAGTATTTCATTGTTTCCTTGTATTCAATTGTAAGCCAGTGAGACAGTTTATCTTCTTTTCTTTTTCTTTTCAGCATTTTTATTGCGCTTTGTGCAAGAAAGCTCCTGGGCATTGTAGTAATACTAACAATTAAATAACATTCTTATGATCAGACAAGCTATTCTACTTGATTCAGAGGCAATCTGATGAACTTCAGTGGGGTCAAACTAGCTGGACTCACTTGGCTTAAAAAATATAAGAAATAGATCAGTGTTACAATTTCATCCCAGAAAAATTGAGGATATTAAACTATTTTATAAAGGGAGGCATATATCTACAGTTACAGTAGACAAAATACAAAGTACAATCAGTAGCTGGGTAAGGAAGTAATTTTCCTTTATGGTACAGTTATAAACCAAGTACATTACAGTAGGTGTTAGTATTATTAACCATGTAGTGATTAATCACAGTAATAATCACAGTAGTGTCTAAAACCATGCAAAAGATGAGCCTACAGGATTCTGTAGTATGTAGAGATACACAGGAAAAGACCACAGCTATCCTGAAGAGTTTATAGATGAGGTAAACAATATAGGTACCAGAGGGGAAAGTGGTACAAAAAATGAGCAGCGTGAGCAATGCAATCACGGCAAATGTTAGTTTTGCAACAGGAAAGAGAGAACAAGAGGCTAAGAGGGGACATGGTGGGAGAAGGAGGCACTAAGAAAGAGACAGCTCAAGCAGAAAAGAAAAGACAAAGAAATGTAGGTGAGCATGACCAGAATAGTTCACATCTTGGGACAGATGTGAAGTAAAAATGACGCAAAGGGTGGCGGCAGAGATTCAGAGCAGACATCCACTAAGCAGAGGGGCAGAGACAAGTCTGCCAGAAGTGCAGAGATAGCTGAAGACCACAGGTACACTGCTACAACAGCTGGCTGGACTCCCTGGACCCTGTGTTTGCCCACAGGGTTGCCCTGGAGCTGGTGGGAGCTTCTTCTGCAGGTCAAGAGGCATTCGGGAACAGGTTCTGCTGGACACATCTGAGATAGATGACCCACCGATTTGTTCTTGTATTTGTGCTCTTACATCATTATATTTAGAGTTGACCATGCCACAAAAAATCAGTTATTTGCAGTTTTGGACCACGGAACTAAAAAATAAAGCACATATGACACCTGCCTTAAAAATTGTACCAACCATCACTCTTTGATTGAGCCAAATCAGCACTTCAATCAAAACAAAGTGAAATTAGGCACTTCATTCTTGAACAGACATTACTTTACTGATACCAGTGTATCTCAAAGAATTAGGATTACTGTCAGTCATAATACAGCTTTGCTGTTCAATGTTTACTGACATATTTTCTCTGCCCTAAGCACAGAGTGAGGAGGCAGTGAAAGTCAGGCTGCACATAAAATCTTTTTAACAAACAGTGATGACAACTGACAACGCAAAATTAACAAAAATGTTTGCAATAGTGTTTTTTTTTTTTTTCCTTTTTGTGTCATCAGATGAGTTTCACAACAGAGAAGCAGAAGGGGCATATTATACATAAGACTCCATACAAATTAATGGTAAAAGACACACTGATACAATTTCCTAGGGCAAAGCCTGTTCCTGTAATCAACTACATGAAGGGAAACCTCTGACTCCACAGAAAATCCCACAGAAGTCTGTGGAACTCCTCTGTTGGAGCATTTGGTCTGGAAGGCTTGGGTTTCAGAATCTGCATGAGAAATGATTTTAAAGGTAGTATTTACTTACCGGGCAGGTACCCAACTTAGAAAGTAGTGCATATGAAGAAGACCTATTGGTTCGAGCAGACCAAGAGATGATCCTAGAGCAATCCTTTCATAAGATGGTTTTAAGACCAATAAGCCATATGAACAATGGACGTGTATACATACATATAGAGGAAGGAGGTAATCTTATCTCTGCAGATAAAATTGGGAGAACTTACAATAAAAAATGCATGCAATTCTGGTGGAAATGTTGTAAAAGAAAATTAAAAGTAGCTGCAGAATAGAGAGCTATTTTTTTTCTAAACTATATTTTCTCTACCTTACTCAAAAGAAAACTGACCCATAATCTATTTAGTGTATATGCACTATAAAAATGAGAAACTACTAAAAGGATCTTCATTCTGTTAAAGAAGAGCACTTCTAAATGCCAGGAAACAAGCAAAATGCACACAATGTCATGGAGTATAGTCATCCACCAGGAAAACCACTGAAAGAAGCAACAGATCCTCTATCACTTGATTGTCCTATACATCATTCAGAAAGTCACTTACTCTTCAATTTTAAGTGTTTTATATCAACACAAGAATAACTTGGTGAAATTTAATGATTTCTGAATGTTAAATGAGGACATATCTGTACTAGGTACAAAACCAACCAAACAACAAAGATAGAAGTATGCGATTAACTTCTCTCACAGCTGAGGAAGATTTGGCTTTCTGAGAGTGACAAAGAGAACCCCGGCTCCTCGCAGCAATCTCCCTGAGACTTCCCAGCTTTTCACTGACCTTCCCTTTCAGTTCATTCGCCACATTTTTTTCTTTTTTATTTTTTAAAGGAGATTCTTCTAATACGACTGGCATACGGCTATTTAACAATCTCAGTAAACCATAGCCGGAGCTGAAGGAGTCTTCTCTCATTGCCATTCACCTGACTGTTTTGGTAGAAGACATTCTTCCTACCTAGACAGCAGGAGTGTTTCTTTCTTTCTTTCTGTCTTTATTCTTTGCTAACAATATCTTTACGGCCATCTTCAAATTTACCTTTTTCCATTGAGGCAGACTGCAATGCCAAGCTGAACAGGAAACACTGCATAATTATGAAAATACACTGTGTATTTTCTGAATTGGGTGCCAACCTCTGTCTGTTTGCAATCAAAGCAAATTGCTATGGAATTAAATGTTACCGGTTTTCAGACAGAGAAAAAAAAGCAATGAAGCCAGTTAGGAGCACCACAGCAAATAATAAATGCCAATCCAGCAGCCACACAGGAACAGCTCCTTGGCCCATGATGTAACTGCCAAGGCAGAGGACAAAGAGATGATGGAATACTAAACCTTTCGGAGCTTTGGGAAACTGGTGGAGCCAGAAGCATAGTGAACAGTTCAAGGCTTTCAGGACAATGGTAGCAAAAGCTGTCAGCTTGACCAAGGATAATACAGGGAGCATGGAAGCAGAAAAGGTCTTTTCTCCTTGTCAGATATGGAGCTAACAAACCTGCAGGGAACATATATTCTTATTTTCTCTTACAACCTTTTGTAAATAAATCACATGCACAAAGTCCTATTGTCATGTGACCTTCTGCTTGCTTTTGAAGGTTAAGTAATAAGTAATGAACTATGAATAATTCATAATTAATGAATAAGTAATAATTCTTTTCAGAGAGACTGGGGTTGACTTGCTGATCACAGTATTTCAGAAAGAAAAAGCTTGTAGTGAAAACAGGCTGGTTCTGTTCAAAGAACATGAAGAGCAAACACATGGATAAAGACTCTATCATAACACTCTTCAAAGAGAAGTGGAGGAAGCCAGGTTTATTTCTAAGGACTGTCCTATAAGCATCTCTATGGGAATGGGGTATTAGGTATAATTTCAACCTCCAAATGAAAAAGTAAGTTCCTAAGCATGAAGAGAGAGAAACTCTGTTCCTGTTCTCCTGGAAACTCTCCAAAAAGGAAGTTTGCAGAGAACACATGCAGGGAGTCTTGAACAGATGCAGGTCCCAGTGTGCTTGCAGTGCGTAACTCTGTGTAGGCTTAGCAATGCCTCAGGCTGGCTACACATGAATGGTACTCAGCATCACTGCTTACAGGTATTATATTTCTGTAATGTTTACCTTCAAGATCAGTACTTTAGAGAGGCTTGACTTCATTATATCAATAGTGTGGGACTAGAGGAACTGCCACTAAACAAATATCCTCTTCATGATCGAGGACCTAGGACAAGCATTCCTAGGTCAGGTAAGAGAGAGAGGCATTATGAACACAAAATGATATTTCTTTTTCCTACCCTGTTCTCTTCCCACTGATTCCTCCTATCATAATAGTTCTCTGGTACCTTTATCTCCTATTTTCTGCTCCATATTATAGCTCTGACAATATCCACTCCCCTTCCTCCTGCAATAATCACCTGGATTTTTCATTTGGTCAAAAAGACATGCTATTTGCCCCTCCAATGGACTGAGAGGCATTGCTTATCTCAGAGACAAGCAGCACTCATTTATCTTCTGGCTAGAAGATGCTTCCACCTATTAGAAGGAGTGATCCTCAGGCTGGGCTTCAGTGGGAACTCAGTGCACGCCCTGTGGCTATTTTGCTGATGAACTTTGCATCACATCAGTGGGCCAAGCAGCACTCTGCTCTCCACTGCACATGGGCAAAAATGTGTCACAGGCATGGGCTTCATCTAGAGAAAAAATATTAACAGTCTGCAGACATGAGGAAAACCCCTGGTAGAGAACAAGAGGTGCTTAAAATGTGCTTAATTTCCTTCCTACCTGTATTAGTTCTGTTTGTGTGAAAGACTTAGGATTTTGAAGCATGAATTCAGGCAAGTTAAGAAGGGTCCTAAACTGCTGCAAACTCATGTAAGTTTATGCATATTTACTTATCTTTCACTAACAGTTTTGCCCAGTATCAGGAAAACATGTAGTTATGAAGGTTTGCTTGAACAGCTCTTCACTGAAACCAGAGATATTTTTCTGTCCCAGAAATTCCTCTGCTGCTGAACATCGCCAGGGTGTCCACTGAATAGTCTGATAAGCAAGTCCTCTGCACTGGACTCTAGAAAACCAGGGAAAATCCATAAACTCACATTTGATTTGATAGAGCTAAAGAACATGAACTCATGACATATGAAAAATGACAAATAGGTCATGTATTTAACTGTGAGATAAACTCCACAGAGGATAGTTTCAACAAAACATCTGTTATGTATAAAAGAGGTTATGTGCTGGGTTTATTCATACCCTTTTTAGAGAAAAGCACACTTATTCCAACTGATAAATTGTCTTAATTTATTTTACACATATGGTTTTAATTTTGGATTTACAGATAGCATCAATTTATCTGATTTTTTTCACATCAAATGAGGGAAATTAAATATGTATTATGTTAGCATGAAACACGTTTTCCTTAAAGCCCTTTCTTCTGTCCACAGTGATTAGGGTAGCAGCACCATTATTGTTTGTTGTACCCATAGTATCTATTTTTCTACTGAAAACCAAATTTATTTTTGTTGTTAACTCAATCACTCCAAATAAGTTTATTTGGAACTTATTTCCAAGAAATGCTCTTAAAAACAGAACCAGAGTCATTTGCATTGCCCTGAAGGAGCTAATTCAAGGCATTTTTATGTAGTTCATAATGTGGAGACATTTTACCAATTTTGTTTTTTGTCAGTGAATTTATCATACCTCAATAGTTTCAGCAGAATGAAATATCACTAACTGTACTTCAGTAAAAGAAAAGAAAAAGAGAGTTTTACTACAATCATCAATTATGGATGCAAAGCTTTAATAGAAACAGCATTTTACCTTAGCAAAATACTAGAGGTGTACACACACACACATATATGTATGTGTATACACCACACAGAAATTGACTAATACGTCTATTTACACTTAATTGCTACACAGAGTTGTACTAGTAGCACAACCTTGCCGAGAGTCAGGGTGTCTATCTGTGACCTAAACTGTACAGGCTTAGGAGGAAAAAGCAGGAACTGAAGCAGGAATAAGGGGTAGGAGAAGAGGTTCTCTTGTGGTGATTTGATGTTAAAAAGTCAAACTTTTTATGACAACTAAAACTAAAGAGGCATTAAATATTATCCCTTTATTGCACATGAAAGTAATGCATTATCTTTCTGGAAAAAAATCTGAAGCTACATCATTAAACATGTTAATCTCAAATCACTGATTCAGAATACAAGAGTATCAATAGCTTCATTATTTCATGAATTAACAATGAACAACAGAAATGCATGAGGTTCATTACATGAACCTTTGTGAAGTTATGTGTCCACTGTATGATAAAAATTTAGGTTTTAATTTTTTATAGGTTTTTATAAATTCTTATGTATAGGATTTATACTTTTTGTCTCTGAGTCCATATTTTTTGGCAGTGTATCTTCACATAATACAGGTTAAAACAAGGTTAACACTCAGAGGTAACCTTTTAATTTTTCTATACGCACAGAAGAAACAGTTTTCACATTAATTGCCTATATTAGAGACTATGAGCACAAAATAACCTCCTCTCTCACCAAGATTACCACATGCATGTCTGGCATACCAGTCCATGCTGAGAGGAAGGCAGTAATGCTTTCCCTATATCAACAGCCCAGACTCCTGGGAGGGCTAGGGGTGCCACACATCTATCACAGACACAGCACTGCGCTGTCAGATATGATGGCCATGACCTCTCAGGGGCTGCCATAAAGGTTTGCACATGGTTACTGATATCTTTTGCCACCGTGTGCATGTCAAGCGCTAAAATGCCGTCACTGCAGGCTACGTGCTCTGGCATTTTCTTTCCACATATCAGCTGTAACCGCTGGCCTTGTGAGAGCCTTCTGTCTTTGGGTGAAAGTGCTGAGGATGCATCTCCTCCTCGTGCCTGACAGAGCCCAAAGACATAAATCCTACTTTCAGAGACACATCAATAATTCTTACCCAGTAAACCTACATTTGTCTCACAAACTGTGTTTCACAAAGTGGTGCTGAGCTCACAGCTTGGAGTACAAGGGAAAGCAGCAGCTCATTTTACCAAGTGCATGTCAGCTGAAACACATGACTACAAACAAAGAAATGCACAATAAAGGGATTTGGAATTGATCTCATCATTTTCATGTTTTATTACTGCTTCAATGCAATTCAGTAAGTAACAATCCATCTCAAAAACACAGTAAATACGGTTAATTGACATCCATTTCACTCTCATAATGTAGTGCGCTTAAGTGTATCTTAAGGAAGCTCCTTGATGATTAATGATTTTTTTTCCTCTCTCAGGCTAAAGGATCTACAGCATTTTACTTTCTAGAGCTCTAAATGATATTCCGTGGTTTACCATAACTGATATTATCTGTAACACTTGACCTAAAGACACAGAAGATACACTCCTTTCTGAAAAATGTCATATAAATTTTGGAGGATGTTTTAAAATTACTTCAATGTAGGAAGTGTATTGCAGATCTTGTGCTACATGTTTTTATTACTCTAAAGAAGCTGTAAACTATCATTTAAGAGTTGCTTTTAAGAATTCAGCCAATATCTTGGGAGGGTGTTTGCACTGCTTCACCTGCAATTACCTCATAAGGTTTTGGCTGGGAGTTTGATAAAACAACAGATAAACTCATATCTCAGTGGACACTAAATTAACTTAAGACACTAACAGTGAACTTCAGGCAGTAAGAGTTGAAGAGGAGGTGACCTGCACAAAGCATCCACACACCAAGCACAAGGTATACTGGGATTAGAAAACAAAACATAAGGAAAATTTTCCCACTATGTGTATCAGAGAGGAGTATCTAGTACAAATTCCACCCTGTACTTTTCTGAATATCAAGTGAGCCTCACATTTTAATAGGTAACGGTTTCAGGACTGGAAGTTCCTGAATTAATCTATGTGGCATTAATTAAAAACACACTTATCTTAGAAAATGTATAGAAGAAATACTGACTGCATCAATCTAACAATTATAAAGAGATTAAAAAAGAAGATGGAAAGAAATGAAGAACCCAAATTTCAAAAGCTTCTACTTCCTTGGAGAGAGGAGTTTAAGCCCTGCACTCAGGGTCACCCTGACAGGGTTGTGTATGGGGTTTTTCTTCTTCCTAACCTTTTTCTCCTGGTAGGAGGTCAGAAAATCCCTAATAAGAGGGACATGACTAGCAATCAGTACCGTTTAGTCATTCGTCCTCTGAACTGGTGACTGTCATACTGATTACATTAAAAAAAACAGTAAAAAAAAGATGTATTTTTCACCTGTATTTCAAGCTCCACTAGAATTCTGTGTAGTTCTAATATGTTTACTGTAGATATTATGTGTATTTTTTTTTCTTCTCAGCACTACCTAGACTCTGTGTTTCCATTTGAAGCTTTATAAATAATTCAAAGCAGCATAAAATCCAGAAAATCCTGTGGAAATGTAAGATAAATCCAATCATATTTTATTGTGGAAAACAAAGAGGCATTTGCCAAAAACCAAAAACCCTTTTCAAAACTCCTTTGGTCACAGAGTATTAAATTATTTTTGAATAATTTACTGAAAGCCCCCAAATTTCTGCTGTTTTGATGTTATTGAACCCTCTGTTGAAGGCAATGGATAATTGAACTAAGTTTATTCTTACTTCAGTAGTAACCAAAATGGGCTATTAGAAAAGAAGCAAGAATCCAGAAATTAAGAAATAAAAGAAAAAGCTATATTGCTTTTTGTTGTGTCAGTATCTGTATACCTATAAGATCATTAAATTATCTTTATTATTAGGAATTTTACATCAAGAAACCTTTCAAAAGTAATTTCCTTTTCATTTTAGAATACCACAAGAGAAGAAAATTAATAATTAGCAAGTTAATAAATTAATTTTGTTTTATCTTCACATTTTTCTAAGAGCTGAAAAGCATTTTGCAAATGTTAAACATCTCTCTAAGTTGACTGTTTCTATTATTGACATATTTGAAAGAATCAAAGAAAAGTACCAGTGACTGCTGAAAGTCAAACAGAAAGTCAATGGCAAAAAACAGTATTTTAGATTCTACAGTCCTGATTACCCACCCACATTCTTCATCACACAACAACGCTCCTCTTTCTCTATGAAGACAAGATGATTTACCACTGCCTTCTCCATAATTGGAATATTCATAAGCAATTATAGCTGTGTTAGAAGAATGTTCTTGGACTCAAACTACTGAATAAAACTATTATCAAGGATTAAAAAAAAAAAGAAAGCACATTTTCACAGAAAATAGCACGTATTCATTTTATCAGGTTGTTTCAACTCTATTTACGAAATCCATGCAGTTGTACAGCAAATTTGCTACTGCTTCTGTACTTTTAGAGACCTTGAATCTGGTAATACCTGTGACATCTCTGACTTCAAATAAGAAATAACATCATTATGATCCTGTTAATGTGGAGCCACAAACTGAATTAACTACCAAAGTCTCTTTACAGTTTACAGTATAAGTCCTGCAATAAACGTCAAGGAAAAAAGAACAAAATCTCTTCAGATTTACCTGAGGAAATGTAAACAATTCACTATACCAGAGCAAGTTGAAAGGGTCATATATGAGAAAGCAGGCAACTTTTCAACTTCAAAAGTTTTCCTTTTAAAAGGTGTATTTTGACACTCGCTCCTCTGGAACGGACAAGCAAGATATTGCTTATTTTACTTCAGCCTAAACCCATGGAGCCTCCAAGGGCCTTCAACAGGTTTTGAAGCAGGCCCCTGGAGAGCTAGAATTGAAAAAAAAAAAAAAAAAAAAAAAAAAAAAAAAAGCTGCCGCTATATCTCTGCTCAGTACATACCTGGCTGCTCTGTACTGGCTTAGTAGATCAGCTTACCACTGTCCTGCACTAGTAAAGAGCTTGGACATCACTTTGCAGCACTGGCTGTGTTACCTTACACAGAGAAGGAAATACCAGGGCAACTTCATGCCAATTCCACACATGTCCCAGAGCTGTTAAGCGAACACCCAAATTCAAAGTGTTTTGACAGCCTGAGTGAAAGCCCGGGCGCAGACCAGTGCCTCTGGTGGCCAACCTTCAGTAGGGCTCTCCCAAGCAGGCCAGCTGCCTCGTCGTGAGGGAAAGCAGGAGCTGTCAACGACCAGGTGCTTTCTGCACGTGGAAACTGCAGCCTTATCAAATAAATATGTTTAAAAATTCCACCCACACACTCAGACCTGGCTCTAAGGCAAACTTGGAAGGCTTTGTGTCAGTGATCCTCAGGCTGAAAGGATTTTGGTTAAAACCCAGTTGCACACGCTTGGCCTCAAAGTAGTCACACAACACCCTCCTTCCCAGCCAGACAGCCCGACAGTGCTGGAGGCTCACCAACAGCTGTGCGAACCCTTTGCCTTCACAGTGTCCCCCAAACCATGACGGTGAGACCCAGCAAAACACGGGTGCTGAGGCCCCGGGGGGCAGAGCCAGGAGGGATATGGGCAGCGCTGCTGTAGGCGAGCCCGTAAGCAGATACACCTGGGGATGCACGACACAGAAAAGGCTGATGCCGAGAACCCAGAGGCAGGGCACTGAGTGGGAAACTGAAAAGCAAAACAAAAGGTGATGTTCCATCTTCAAAGAAGTAAGTGGCAAAACCCATCCCAGATATCTCTAAGGCCTCCTTGCTTTTCTTTAAGCAAAGAAGAAACCTGTTGCTTATAAACTGAAATAAATTTTTTACTACAAAAAAGCGAACCTTTTGAGTCCACAGGTACGTACTGATAAATTTTACTACAAAATGATTACCACTAACTTTGCAGAGGATGACATGAAATTGCAAGGCAGCTACACATACACACAAATTCTAAAATTTGCATGGATCTTCTAAAGTCGTCAAGGGTGCCTTTCCTCTAATGAGTCGAAATGATGCATTCTTTAAAACTAATTTTAATGACATTTGACATAGAAGAACCTGATAAAAAAGGAGTGGTAGTAGGATGTCTGTCTAGGTGTGTTTATTCACTGGCAGTTTTAAGAAAAATCAGATTTGCTGGGTGGATTTATTTCAGATGTTTGCAATAATATGACTTAGGAAAAATATTTCAGATGGGATACAGAACTTATTGGTACCTGCTTAATAACGCAATGGAATTACTCTTTTCAGTGTCAGAATGTAATAATGGGCTTGTTTCCCATTACAATTTGCTCTTAATAACTAAATGGATAAGTACAGACACCGAAAGCCATGAAATCCAAATTTCAACTTGAGTTCAACATATTTTCAATGTGACTTCTAGTCTACTCCCCCTGTAAACCCTGCGTATCATTCTGTGCATTCTGGAGCATGGTGCACTGGAGTAAAGCATCTGCCATACAAGAGCCCCTGAGCTGGCAGCTTTGTTTTGCAGACAGACCTTGAGAGATAGATGTACGTTGAGTTCTCTTTTGTGGATGGGAGAATGGTTCATAACACTGCAGGATAATCTCTGTGAACCATTCTTTTGCAATAAAGGAAGCGTGGCTCTGGCTCTAAGTTGTAAGACAAATGACAAATATAGACCCTTCCTCAAATTTCATCAGGATGGTGAAGCCATGTATAGGAGAAAAATACTTCATGTATTACAACAAATTATAATTCACTAAATGTCACTGCATTTCAGTTTTAGGTGTTTATGATGCTAAGTTTTTCCTTTAGAGCTGGCTGAAAATTAATAAACGCAAACCCCCGTAAACTGGCAGTGGGTAGAGAGAAAGTCTTTCCATTTGGACACAAATACGTGAAGCCCAAATTTCAACTTTTGGCTTTTAAAGCTACTGCCTTAGAAAACCACTAATCAAATGCAATCAAGAAGGAAGATGCTCTAGATTTAGCTGTCATTTGTTGCTATAAGTAGTAGTGGAGCGATAAATGTAATACAAAGGAAAATGCCCAAGAGAAGATCTGCACTGAACCAAAACTTTCCAAGGAGCTACTAAAGAATCCAGCTGATAATTTTCACCACATTTTAGATTTCATTTCCACATTCATCTTTGAACTCAATGGAAACAGTCCAAAGTCTTTGGCAGGACTCGCAACACATACACTGTTAACCTCCAATTTCTCTATCACTGGCAGAGTCTGTTTGCAGAAGAACTGGTCCAATACGTAGTTAAGTTGCAGTTAAGTACAACGTATGCACAGAAAAGTATGTAAGACGATATCTGAAGTAAAGCAGAGATACAAAAGAAGATAACACGCAATGATTATAACTGCACATGGTGATGACTTTACTTTTACTGCATTTTTCTTTCTTTCTATTTGTTGAATGTATTTGTTCTTTATTACCTCATATTTAAAGAATATGTAAAGTTGACTCTTAGCCCTGGGGATTTCAGCTCTGGGGAAACAACACATGCACACACAAACCTGAGAAAAGCTAATGAGGAATGAGTCTCAAGAGATTCAAAATTCAAATGTGGTTTAATTGAAAAAGTTGAAGAACATTAGAGGAAAACATCTTTTTTCTCAAATTATTTCAGCTTCTACTATAAACAAAGATGAATGTTTATGAGTTTTAACCATTAATAATGTTGCTGTAAAGATCAAGTATGCAAAACAAACCTAAATAAACAGTACGGATTCATCATTACACTCTGGTTGTTTTGTACTGCTCTGGTGAAGCAGTAAATCCAGAAAAAAAACATGTTGTTAAACCAGATTTACGGCTGTTCTGCATCACCGAAGTGGCACTGAGCAACTCATCACAGGCATGCAGCACAAACCAATCTGAAAAACTTCTTCCTACTCTTCACATTTCTGTCCTCTCTCCTCTTTGAGCCATTGTTTAGGTATATTTTGTGAAAATTAGGTTGACGTAGGCATCTGAACAGACCTGCTGAAGGAGGAGCTCAGGCACTTTTACAATGGATTAGCTGCAGCCAGGGACGCAGCCACCCCCAGCAATTTCACAGGATTAAGCTCACTAGTTGCCCTCCTGCTCCTTTGACCCATTCTGTACTTAAAGCCTATATACCATTACTTTCATGTTGTTACTCACCACTGAAGCAGGTCCACAACATAAAGCTGGTGCGGATTGAAGATGATCACTAACCTTGACTCCTGTCATTCAGCAGCACCTGGCTACAGTCTAGCACAGAGCCAAGGCAGGACTGGGTTCAGTGACTGTAAGCAGTACAAACAGATGAACAAATCTGATGGTGTATTACTAAGAACTATAATAAAAACGGGGGGAAAAAAAAACCAAACCAAAACCAAAACACAAAACCTTAGAAAACAAATGGCCCTATGATGCATACCTGCAATTTGTAAGATACTACCCAGCAAAGCACTTACACTGCCGTTGCTGAAGTTGAGATCTCTGAAGCACTTTAGCTCACTTGAGTTTCAAATGAAACACCTTTTACAAACCCTTCATGACAGTTCCTGCATGGTGAGAAAGGGGCCCCCACTTCGGCACTATGCACGGAGGGGTGAGAAAAGCAGGACATGCAGTAAAGGTAGCAGGAGTGTAGCAAAGGTGCTAAATGCACCTTCACATGTGAGAAACTAATCCACAGCTGCTCAGTTGCATGCAAGTGGTTTTGCATGCTACAGTTGTGTCTGGCTGATTGCCAGTCCATTTCAGAGGTGGGAAGCGAAGGCGAACCTCCTACCCATTTATTTCCTTTACAACAGGGAAATAACTTCTGGCCTGTTATCCAGGTTGGGAGATAACAAAGTGGCCTCCCCAGCTGCAGCTCTGCACTTTCAGCAGCTCACACCCCCTTTACACTTGCAGCCTCACTGTGACTCTCTACGTCGGCACTGGTATTCATGGCCATGTCCACAGAGTAACTGCCAAGCCCACATTTCCTTACACTAAGATGAATTTTTTTTCCAGTTCCAAACCAATTTAATCCCTGTTATCAACTGAATTAAAAATCACCTTTTCTTGATATTCAGGGAAAAGAAGGAAATACTTAGAATCATTAAGGTTGGAAAAGACCTCTAAGATCATCAAGCCCAACCATCAACCCAACACCACCATGTTTCCTAAACCATGTTCCGAAGTGCCACGTCTACATGTTTTTTGAACAACTCCAGGGATGGTGACTCCACCACCTCTCTGGGCAGCCTGTTCCAGTGCCTGACCACTCTTTCAGTAACGAAATTTTTGCTAATATCCAATCTAAACCTCCCCTGGAGCAGCTTTAAGCCACTTACTGTCATCCTATCGCTTGTTACCTGGGAGAAGAGACCAACACCCACCTCACTACAACCTCCTTTCAGGTAGTTGCAAAGAGTGATAAGGTCTTCCCTCAGCCTCCTCTTCTCCAGACTAAAGAACCCCAGCTCCCTCAGCCACTCCTCATAAGACTTGTTCTCCAGATCCTTCACCAGCTTTGCTGCCCTTCTCTGGACACACTCCAGCACATCAATGTCCTTCTTGTACTGAGGGGCCCAAAACTGAACACAATATTCAAGGTGCGGCCTCACCATTGCTGAGTACAGGGCAACGATCACTTCCTTACTCCTGCTGGCCGCACTATTCCTGATACAAGCCAGGATGCTGTTGGCCTTCTTGGCCACCTGGGCACACTGCTGGCTCTCGTTCAGCTGGCTGTCAACCAGCACCCCCAGGTCCTTTTCCGTTGGGGAGCTTTGTACCTCCTTTATCCCTTTTACTTCCAAAAGACCAGCAGGAAAGTTTCATTCTTAGGAAAGTCTGGGGGAGATTAAAAGGCATGGACAAATATATTGTTAATTGCACCAAGAGTAATACACAGCAAGGTTTAGATGCAAATACAATGGTCTAGAACTCCACATAAAGAAAGAGTTCAAATTCACTAGCATAAGGACAAGGAAGATATCCACTTAGGTTATAGTCACTGTTCTCAGTGGATGACTTGCAAAAGCCACCTGTAATATATTTACCACCTAACATTTAACTCAGGAGAGAACATCCGGTAACACTTACAGAACGTTAAACTAAAACTCTCCAATGTTTAACACCTACAGGATAAACTGTAGGTGGGAGAATGAAGAATAAATACAGGTACAGAAATGTGAGTATGGAGGCTGGTGCTGACAAATTCTGAACAGCCCAGCTCTCACTTATGTCACCACAGGTTGCATTCCATGTGCTTGATACTCCTGCAGATTTGTCTGAGGATTCCCAGTCCTTATCTTTTAGCCATTCAGGTAGGATTTTCATTAGATTAAATAACTGATTCTCTGTTTAGTTACTGGCAGCATTTTCAGCTCAACAGGTACATGAATCTATAGCATTTAAAAAAATCTGAAAAGCATTTACATGGTTTTCAAGAAAATTATGCACACACATTGAATCATTCCCTTCTGCCCTCTTTGCATTGGCTGTGATCACACTCCTTTGAAATGAGATAAAATTACAAGTGTGCATTCATGATTAACTTTAATTAGCAAACACCTACAAATCAATTATTAAATTGTCACCTAATTAGCAGGAATAGTAAGCTGTCAGAAGTAATGAGTGAGAGAAACTTCAGAGAGGGATGAGAAAACAAACAGTGCCGAGCGAGCATACACTCAGAGCCAAGTTCAGCACCACTGAAGAGGAACTGAGACAGGATAGAGGAAGCTCTAACCTGTCTTCCAGTTCCATTTATGAGGATATTCAATAATTTCTGTAACCTGCAGATGCCCAGGCTTCACTGCGAGTACAAGAACAAACAAATGGAGCTGCCATACCTACATGTTGTATTACTACACTGTGCTCCTCCACAGCACACGAGCTCAGGAGTTTAGGCAATTTTATCTTCTATGTATTTTAATACTATTATATCATCTGGAAGACTCTTTTAGGCATGTTCTAGCAGGCTACAGAGATAGGAACATGTTCTGCCATCATGGCCTCTCTATTCTTTCCCTGTTTCATCTCCCTTCCAAATCTTGGCTAAGATACAGAAATATCAAGAGGATTGGGCGGGCAGGGCAGCCAGGCTATTGACACAACTACAGTTTCTTTTGTTGAACCGGATGAGATCCTTCCAAGAATTCCTAGGGTCATAATTTTGGCTGGTAATATCATAATTCATAGGCAATATGATAGAGTGGCTTTGAGCTGTGCTTCATTGTGACCATACTTTTTTAATATTAGAGAATGCACATCATAAATCATTTTAGTGAGGGAGGAAAAAATATGATTAGAATTTGCATTTCCTGACCAGCTATTGCATGAGCATAGGCATCATATAATCCCTAGGGTGGAGGGTAGGTGCTGGTTTTGGAACGGAGTAGTTGGACTCAAGTACCATTCAGGTACTGACAGCTGAATTTCTGACAGATAAAAACCAGAAGATCACTCGCTTGGTGGACAGGGCAGTAAAGGAATTGCACTTACATTTTGTTTTTAAAATAGGTTATGCCAGTAATGCAATTTCATCTGCAAACATCTAATGAGGAGAAAAAAAAACCCCAAAAATCAAACATTTCCTTTCTTTTTGCTTTCCTCAAATGAGAGGATCTTTATTCATTTCCTCTCTGATACCACTATTTTAAACATTCTTTCTTTACAACAAACAGAAAAGCACTACGGATATAAGTGGCTCTTCTAAAAATGACAATGTGCAGTGCTCTTTATATGAAAAATCATTTATTCTTTTAATATGCAGTACATGGAACAATCCCCTTAAGTATTAGTGTTTCTGACTCGATATGAATTTGGCTTTTTCTCTCCTCAGTTTTACTTGTTTAACAAAATCATATCAGCACAAATGGCATTATGCAATGTACCTTATAATGCTCCTGCTTGAAAAGCCTGTCTTAGTCTGCTTTCACCAGAGATTTCTGCCTAGGCTTTCACAAAGGTAAATAAAAGGAAAATTTAGATTCTTTGAAAATCTTAATAAAAGAGCTTAATATCGCATATCTTCATAACAAGGAAAAGTGAAAATATGTTTTAAAAAAGTGTGTACATAAGAATGTTTGGCCTAAAATAGAAGTTTTATAATGGGCCCAAAGCCGTCAGGCAGTGAAGACAATCACTGAGATGGTCAGGGTAGTGAGCTGGCAATTTCAGTACCACCTACACCTTCTGCTTGCTGAACGCTGCAGCAAACTTGGCTCTCGGATAGAAGAAAACATGTTATTCTCCATCTTATTCTTTCAGAAGGCTACTGAGAAAAGACCAAGAGCTAAATGTTCTAATGACCTCACAATGAGATACGAGGATTATTGTGAGTACTCCAAAGTATTAACAATATGCTCTGCACTTCCCAGGCTACAAAGCTGAGGAAAAACTAGAATCTGTAAAATGAAGTGCTCTCAGTCTTGTTGCAGAAACTAGCGCCTTTTCTCCTGAGAGAGGAGCATCACAAGAACAGCAATCATTTAGGCAAACTTTATGCTAAGTTCTGAAACCTATTCTTGACTTAAATCTTTGGCAAGGCACATAATAAGGAGATCTCTAATGCAAAAGCCAGTTGATTAACTGACTACCTTAGTCTCTAATCAGAAAGGATTGCCATTGTGAGTTTCCTGGATGGTGCAATGCCTATTTGAGAGCACAAGTTTGTGCTGGAGCAGTTTTCCACAATCTGGTTTTGCTTATAAAATGATGCTTCCTACAGAGGACATTATTTTTCACAGGACGAGAATGATTCATAATCACATCATTGCCTTGATCAGAATTTATTACTTTTCTTGCTATATCTTACACCAAACTGACGGGTCAGCCAGCCAGAATGTCTATCATGCTAGACAAAAATACCATCCTGTTGTACTGATAATACAGATTGTTTATTGAAAAAAAAAAAAAAAAAAAACAAACCAACAAAATCACTACCAACAAAAAAGAAAACAGGTAGAGAAAAGATTTTTTGCTGAAGACAAGCAGCTGAAATCCCTTTCAGGCTTATCTGCTTGAATTGAGGATTTTCTATGCCTCATGCAACACTAAATATAATAAAGAAAAACATATTGCCTTGTTGTAGCACTCATGCTAGGAGAAAATGCTGATCTTTGAGCTGAAATAAGAGCACCAAGAACACACTGGTCACGGATGCTGCTAAATATTTTGTACAGACAAAACCCCTTTATACAGAGAATTCATGTTTTGTCCCACTAAAATATTACATTCACAGTAGTGTACCAGATTTCGGAAAGAACCTGACACAAATTGCCTTCTGGATTGAAGAACAACAGTGCAATGACAAATAGCTTGTTTTCTACATAAAAACAATGTGGTGCCACAACAGGCCCACATGGCTGCTGTCTTCAAAGCCTTGACAAACCCAGAATGAAAACAGAGCTCATCCCCTAATTCCATGTAACAGTTATTACATTTTTATTACACTGAAATCAAGTGTTTCCCTCTCTTACCTTTAACAGGCACGTGCTGAAAGAATGCTCCAAGATGTTTTTCAGTATGCTGGTGGTAGGGGAATCTCTGACTTACATAGGTCAAGCTGCCATGGCACAGTACTAAAATTGTCAGAGGAATTGGTCAAAATTACCCAGTGGCTTGATGAAAATCAGCTTACTTCATATCTTATCTAGAGACTAGATAGAGATAGCTATGTGTTAGAGAAATGGCAAACATTACAGGACCAGAAGGACAACTGAGGAACAAGCCATGAACTTAAGACTCCTATACCTATTATCTTTCCTATTATAGGAAATGTAATGTTATTTTTTCTGAGCCATATAAATAAGTACTATGAAATTTAAAATTTCCAGAGTTCTCCTTTAAACAATTCTGTAAAAGTACAGTATTCATGCAAATGTAATTAAAATTATTATGAAAGTATTGACATAACTTCCCAAACTTTCTCTCATGAGAAAAATCTCCTGAGTGGACCTTAAGTTCTCAATATGAAAAGAAAATCTATTTACTCTGTTTGCCATTTTCCCACCTCTTAAATTTACTAAAATTATGAAAAACAGTCCATGAAAAAAGGACCCTAAGAAACACTTCCATCAATTTAGCCTATGGATCAGCAAAAACCACAGCAATCTCTAGTGAATAAACGTTAAGATTTCTCAGAAGAATAAAATCATGACAACCTACAGGAAATTCTATCCACACATACTTGTGTCTCCTGGAGATTCAGCAAAACCTCTGGATCAAGGGCAGATGGATCCAGGAAAACCTCAAGTTTTATTTTGCCAGACATATGTATATTATCAGCCAAAGAAGCCAGTCCTGTCTTCTGCACCTTCCTGCAAAGCTAGGAGGCTTCTGCTCCCAGATGTAGTCATGCCTGCTTTAACCTTTTGGACATTTTCTTTTTTTGAGCTGCAGCATTTTGCATCAGGTGTTTCATTTGGAAAAGGTTTGCATTTTAGGGCTCATTGATAACTGCACTAGAAAAAAGGTTGCTAAGAAAGCTAATATTACTTTCATATTCTGTCACAGCAATCAGCAACAGTGAGATGAGGGTTATTTTTTCAGTTTATCTTAACTGCATTACCTTTAAGTCAGGAAAAAGTTGCCACAGAAAAAAAGTTTTAAAAAAGTAGTTACGATGACCAATATTTCACAAAATTAGAATAAAACTTCTGGATATACAACCATAGGATCTGAGTGCCAACACTTACAGAAATATAACCTGAATAAAAATAAAGTAACCATTTTGCCATTATCTCATGAGGAATACAGTTTAGTAGATAAATAACATACACCATGATACAGCTAAATTATCTGTCATGTTTGCATAAGTTGAGAGGAGTTGAATCCTTGTCATAAGTGCTCAGGTGCAGCACTTATAATAAAGATTATCCTGGTACTGAAGTAGGGGCACAAGTGGTTCTCTGGCTGCTCTTCATTACCACTTGTAGCACTGCTAAGATCAGTGGTTAGGGATAAATAGATACATTTACCTTTATTTAAGAAGCAATCTTTCTACTAAGTATAAGGAATAAATTCATAACACAGCAAATACCATGGTAAAGTGTTTCATTAGGTAGGCTCTTTCTGGAACAGCCAGGAGGTCATGAAAGATGACAGAACTTCTTTCCGTCAACCTGAATGCAACTACAAATCCAACCAGCATAAGCAACTATCTCAATTCTCAGGAACATGCATCGAATGTGGGTACTGTTGCTTTTACTAGGCACTGAAGACTAAACTGATGTGCACCCCTGGAAACTTTGCTGGCCAGTGACAAAAAATGGTAGGGTTGATACTAATGAATCATACTTAACTATATACACATGCGTGCATACTTCTTGTGACAACAAAGCAACAACATGCAACATTGAGTTCTCTGTAGTAAGAAGATGATCTGCATCACTTCCTTGGCAGAGAGACAAAATGATGAAGGAATATGCTCCCATGGTCTCTGCTGAGAAATCTGGCCAGTATTCAGTCTCTGCTGTGGAATCTTTACTATTTTGTATTAGTAATCTTATAACACACAGTGGTTCTGCAGATCCTTATCAACGAATACAGAAATGGTGATGAAATTCTGTTTTGGCACTAAGTTAAGTCTTCTTTTAAATAGAAAATGAAGAAAATTTAAATTTTCCTACAGATTTTGTATATACAAGTCAGGCTCCAAATCAAACCCAACAGACTTAAGAATTACACACATTCCCAGAAACATATGAATACTTTGAATCGAGTGACACAGTCACATGTGATGTAGGTACCATCACTTTTACTCTATATTCATGTGTAAAGCAATGTTTGCCTCTGGAACCTGCACAGCGATTATACTAATGGTCCTCAACGAAAGACCAGATCTGCACTCAGCCCAGAGCTTCATTCGTTCATTCGACCCCAGCACTCACGATTTATCAGGAACAAAGGATCCCTCATTCTTTCTGGAGTGTAAAAAAGAAAGGGTGACACACCAGTTTATTGCTGTGCTCTGTGATATGTCCTGTGCAAGGGAAATCTACCTCTATCTTTAGAAATAAAACGGGACAAATCATGTCACATTTCTTTGAACATTGGAAACAGAGAAGCAGAAATGGGACTTCTCTTCGGCAGCAGATCACTCGGTCTGTCAGCTTTCTGTAACTTCAGAATATAAATTTAAAGAGTGGCTGCACAGCAGCTACAATTCATTTAAATCAAGGCAAACATGGGCTTGCTGTTTCTCAAGTCACTAGCCACATACTCTAGCTCTGTCACGGTACCAGCACTGATACCTGTGAACCAGAGGAGTGAGCTGGAAACTAATCACTGTAGAACTGCACTATCTTTATTTGAATTTGAAATGATCCCTAGCTTACTTTTGGAGGCTGGCATTAAACATAGTTTAAGCCTTAAAGATTTGATCATTCAGTTGTAACTCAGGGGAAAAAGGACCACGGGCTCACATAGAAGAGTTGAATGCACAGGGATCGTACAAGCTATGCCTTCTTGAAGCTGAAATGGGGTCTTTCACCATGTAATTTTACGTGTTCCTAAAACTCAAAAAGTAGGATGATAAAGCTGCCATGGGAAAAGCACCCCAAGCTCCCAACTTGACACCTAAAACATCAGTATGTCATGGATGGTTTTAGGGCAGCTTAAGAAGTAGTCCTTGCACATTATGCACATTTTATGGCCTGTGATTCATAAAATACTGTCAGTCATGAAAACACTATGAGCAACCAGAAGTCACTTAAATAAAAAAAAATGTTACTTTAGAACATAGTAAAAACGGAAGTTTAGAGACAATCTCCAGGAAAAGGGAAGCTCCTGATTTTATAACCCAGTTTGGGGAGCACAAGATGGTAGAAGAGTAAATACCACAGGCACAGCTGTATTCAGACTGACTCCTCCTGCACGAAAGGACGAAGAAGGGTCTTCAGGAAACACACGTGTGGAGAGGAGAGGAACTGCACTTTCAGGGAGGGGATGGAGCAGATGTAGCTCAAATTATGAAGTAGTTTAATAGAGTGTAAGCTGTTGCTGCTCCCCACCCCTCAGGACTGGGGCAATTAGCCTTCAGCCTGGTCAGCCCCTTGCAGCCTCCCGCTGTCTTGCAAATGGTAGGGCCACTGTGAGAGCAGAACCACAGCAGAGGGCCAGCCCAGGGGCAAAGACAGAGGTCCCACCTCTGCTCCCCTGCTGAGATTGCTCTGTTGAGGACAGCTGCTGGGGCAGAGCAGCTCTGGGGTGGGGATGCCCTCAACACATTTACAAGCTACCTACAACAATTAAGAAGGAGCTTTTGATTTTCTACAGACAATACAGTTTTTGATAAAACTTTTGAGAGTGATCTCAAGCTAACCTGAGAGGTGGCAGGCACATTATTTCTCAAGAAGAAGGTAACACCAATTAATAGTGTGCAGACAAAATCCTTTCAACTGGGAGCAAACCTAGGCCTCTCAGAAAAAAAGATGCATTACCCAGCAAGCTCTGTGTGTCAATGACTGATAACATCAAGTGTCAGGATGCAAAGAAAACTCCCTTAGGCATGAGCTAAAGCCCTCCTGCTGCAGGCGGGTGGCAGGGAGCCAGCATTCACTTCTGTAAGGCTCCCTGGGGATTCAACTGGCAAAGGTATTATCAATCTTAAAACTCTGCAGAAAGAAGAGACTTTTTTGGGAAGTCAAATAAGTGAAATATTGACCATTCCTTAAACAAAACTTCCATCCCATTTACTGAGATTTCAAGGTAGGTGCAGACATACATATTGAAACAACTCAACCTCAATTATTGTGATGCCTTAATTGTAAGGATTTCAGTCTCTCTCTCTCTCTCTCTCAGCCCTGTCTCTCTCTTCTCTCTTCTTATGCTGCTGTCATTCCAACTCCTCTTCTTTCCTTGTATGAACAATGTTGTATAGGGATAATCAGGTCATTTGAAAAAAACCTCATTTTTACTGAGAGCTGACAAAGCATAAAAACCCTTCAAATGTATCAAAAGTAGGAAACACACTGATATTTGAAAATGAAAAGCTTTTACAAAGAAAAAAATACCCAAGGAAAAATAAAAACTTTAATTTACTCTACTAAAGGCCTGAGAGGATGAAATCCTTTAAACCCATTAATATTTTGGCATCAGTTTGCAGTTATTAAACCACACTTGACTGAAGGTTTTTTTCATAATACTAAGTTATAGAGACACTACACAGAATCCAATAACTTTGTTTGATCATGTGTTAGTTAATTCAAAATGATGCGCTAAAGGGGAAAAAAACCCCAAACCCACAACCTCGCTCAAAAACCACACAAAACTGCCCACCCCAAAACCAAACCCCCAAAACATGTAATTGGGGGGGGGAGTAGCACATAGCCCTTTCTTTGGCTTTCTCTGACACCTTGCCCTGGGGTCAAGATTTCAGAGGAGTCCCCAAACTGGCTGCAGAATAAAACAGAGATGATACAAACTGCAAATCTTTGCATTTACATCGGAATATTCAAGTTATTCAGAGGTGAGGGGAGCCCTATGTTGTCTGAAGGCCACAATGCTCTAGCTCTGCAGGCACTGCTGAGCTTTGGTGCTTTAGGCAAAGGAGGGCCCTGCTGGCAGCACTGCTGGGGGACCCCCAACTGTAGCGCTTCAACCCTGTTGTTGGGACACTCTCTGGAAGCAGGAAGTATGGGTTCCCTTCAAGCAAATGATTTTCCCCAAACCTTGGTGAATGCTTTAACCAATAAGCAAAAGACACTTTTCCTCCAACTACATCCAGTGTGTGTCAAAGGCTGCTGACTGACTACAGCAAAAAATTCATGAGTGCACGATGATGTTTTACTTCACTCTGCATGAAAGGTGTGCCATAGACCCCATCTCCCTCCTCAGGATTTCCTGGTGACTCTTTCAAGCAGATTCCCATGCAGTATAATGGCTTTTTAGTCGCCAGTTCCTGTATACTGTAGACGTGTTAGGTTCACGGTTTAAGCTCTCATAAGAAAGTATAGCACCCAAAAATGCAGTTTTGCAATGGTCAGTGTTCTGCAGTGAACAGCTGGTTAAGTCTTGATATGTCTAGGGCTTGCGCCCTTGGCAAAAATTATGAATAGAGCCTGAATTAGAAGTCAAAATTAACTATTTCATATAATTTTAATCACTTTGAGGCAGGAAATATTGTATATACAATGTATTGGATATATTGTATTTGGTGCAATAGTAAAAAAATGCAACATTATTTGTATCTTATAGCCTTTAAAACCATTCAATGATTATAAAACAGTTAGTCTGACAATAATTTGATCCTGATAATTACATAGTTTTCCCCCCAGAGATTGAATAAAAGATAGAATTAATTATAAATAATGCATAAATAAGTTACATTTGAAACACGTCTAACTGAAAATATATACATGGTCCCAAAGTAGTTCAGCTGTAACTGAAAGGACACCAATAGATGGATTTGGAGAAGACTCGTCCATATGTTTTCTGGAAGATTAATTGTAGCATCTGGAATACATTAAATATAATTTGATAAATCCTGAGATTAGGGAATTTTAAACCTTTCTTATTACAGACAACATATAATTTCATGAATTAAGTTTTGGCTTTCTCTTTGTCCATATAAAGCAATACCTGTTCAGTTTCAGTGAAATAAGCTTTCATTATAAGTATTATCTGAGAAATCTACCATAGATAAGTATCTTTATTGCATATACTCACCTTAATAATGTTCTGGCTTTTCTAGGCAGAAGGAGAAATGAATTTGCCATACTAGGTAAGATGAATGAATATAAAAAATAGGAAATTTTGATTGTTGATTATAATGTTATTTTCTTGCCCTCTGTGTTTTCTTTTATTCTAAAAAAAAAGGTAGGTGATAATAAAATAAAATTAATGACCACACACAAAAGCAAGGGTGGTAGGAGGTCAGACCAATTGTAAGACCTGCACTGATTTAGAAAAAAGTGATTATTATTAGAACCAGGAAAGACCTACTGTAAATGGCTCATGGAACATCCTTTAAAGGAGTTTCAACATGTTGTCCATAACATGCAAAATCCAGGAAAATATAACTTTACTTTATGTCTTGAAACACTTTCTGATGGTGAGTACTGCAGGTACATTACATAGTTTTGTAAATTCTACTTTCCTTTTTATACTTCTGTGTTTTTAATCCAGAGCAGGTTATTCTGAATGCTAAGGGACTGAAACATGCCAGATTTTTGCACAAGTGTGGATACAGGAACATCGTGATGTACCAGCCCCGTTCTGCAGGAGCACGATTTGAACATCATGCTTATGCCTGGTGACCTGCTGACACCCACTACTGACACCTGAGTCCTCTCGGTAGCATTTCTGATCCCAGAGATGTTTTCTTCTGTCTCCTGATCCCTGCTGCTCTCCAGTTACAAATAAAATAATCTATTAACTTAGATGTGTTTGTATAATATCAGCACATAATAAGTCCTAACAAACAAAATCAGATAAACAACCAAAGAAAAAAAAAAATCCTGCCCCAAAGGCAATGTTTAGGCCAAGTTTATCCTTCATCAAAGTCAGGCAAAACAGTGGTTTAGTTTTTGTTTTCTTAAGTTTAAAAATGTTGTAATGTTATATAAATACATCTGGGTTATTGAATTTTTAATTTGCAATTTGAGATGGGAGAGCAGGAAAGATCAGTAGACAGAAGATTGGTTTATGTATCAATTTTGTTTTAAGACCACAGTTTTCCCTTATTTGCACCCAGGGAGAAATATACAAGTGTTTTATTCCCATTTAATGAGAGTGAAAGGGGTAAATATGTTCCTCAGAAACTGAATTCGTAAAGTAAGAGGCTATTTGGTATCAACAGCTGTTGTATCAACAGAGGGAGAAGATAAATAGGCTGTCTTGATGACACATGGAAAATGTGGATCTAGAAGAGCTAAGTGTCTTTGAGAATGCTTAAAAAATACCCCAAAACCTCAAAAAATAAACACAAAAGGCCAAATATATCAAACACAGATGCTCCTCTAATTTGAAAAGGGCCATGCAGGAATTCCCCCTTATGCTGAAGCAGAGTTCAGCACATATTTTATTATTAAATTCTACTTAACCATATCATGGCACACAATTATGAGGGGAACTCACAGAGAGTTTATTTGCCCGTGTGACTGTATGTAAAGCTCTGCATATATCACAAATGGACAGCTTCTTCCAAAGGGGATTAAGCAGGCGTAGTGAAGACGCAAGGCTGCATGCAGCAGCATGCTCATACAGACCAAAAAGCAGGAAAACAAATGTCTCTGGAGGTACATAAGAACACAGAGGAACTTCCTGCTGCAGTAGAACTCTGAATTTTGTTAGCGGGTGCAGTGTTTCTCTCATTGCTGCTTAGTTGATTAGGTGGCAAAATCAAACCTCTGCAGCTTGAAAACTCCAGAAGAGCCATCTTCTACTCAGCCTGGGTTTCCTGCTGGAACAACTCGGATGTGCTCTCTGGACAGAGATGACAACGTGGTTCACCTTTTATAGTTTGAGGTTGCAGACCTTAATTAGAAATGTATTCTGGCTGTGCTCAGAATGGCTTTGACATTTTAGATGTATTATGGGAAAGATAAACATCAGGCCTTGCTATATATCCCCTGGCCTGGGGTTTTCAGAGCCAAAGAAAGCCTAACAGAAGCCTGCAAATAATTCCATGCATTGAGGCACTGCACAGTAATTGACATAATTTAAAATCCAATATGGCCAATGTCAGTACGGTTTGCAGAGCACGGTACTTTAAATTAAAAGGAATCCAGCATATTACCACCCTAAAGACTCGTAAGGGATGTTTATTAATCTTGCATCTACCTTTAAGTGTAGCCATAAAGTTTGAGATTAACCAAGATATGCAAAAGTATTTTATTACTGCTTTCAGTTCTAATGTCTAAGCTGAACAAGAGCTGTCTGATTCCATTTGGCCAAAAATCCATTGGTGAAATGGTGACTGCACATGCCCCATAAAAATCAATGCAAAGACCAATGCTGACAGTCCATTTCACATCCCTGTTCAACTAAAACTCTAGAAGTTTTAATGGTTACATGGGCAAAGAGACTTTAGTCCTATGATACCAAAGGTTAATGATGGCTGCGGCAACATGAAGCCCAAAGTCAGTTAACACACTGACTGCACAACCTGTCTGAGAAGTTGCACAAATATGTAGGCTGCTAACTTGAACTGAAGTCTCTATCCCAGATCCAGCAATTCTAAGCCCGCCATGAGATGTTTATATGAGGCACATTTTCTTAAGTGATTACAATGTAGATATAGCCATCAGTTTATCATAGCCTGGTAGATAAAAACTCCACAGCCTATTTTGAAAACAGACCAATATACATTTTACAGAACATTTCATGATGCCACCATGTTCTTTGCACTTGCTAACTGAAAGCTAAGAAGGAAAACTAATAATTAAAAAATTTTAAATTGATCTTTGAGATGAACTATACATACATTTTTTTTACTAATACTCTAGTTCTCCTTACCTTAAATGCCAATGGTATCAACCGAGAAGCTTGGCAAAATGGAACCAGTTCATCTCTAAAGAAAGATGAGATCTAAGGATGTCCTCAACCATGCAGAAACTGACTGTAATTATAAAAAATAATAGTTTCTATTTACTTAGATGATGGCACCTCTGGGGAGGCCACTGTTGTTCTCAGTGCTGCCACCGAGGCTCTCATGATTGCTCTCCTGGGTAGCTTTCATTCCTCCAAGGAGCTTCAAGCAAAGACCACCACAGGGAATTACTAGTTCAGTAAACTCTACTAGGAAACAAGGTTAAAAACAAGACTTAGTACCAGATGTCCCAATAACCCCTTGGAAATGCAAGCTGGCTTTAGGTGTTTTGTAGTTCTGCAGTCATCTGCAGTACCAGCAGATGCTGCCCCTTACTGTCCTACTTCCAGACCTTACAATGGTACAGGGGTTTATGTCCCTCTTAAGAGGTGTTTGCAGGTGGCAGAATGGGAGAATTAGTCTCTTTCCCTTGAATCCATGAAAGAGATGTCAAAAAAATTATTCATATTCAGAGACACAACTGCAGTAAAATGACAACAGAAGCCTTTTACCAGTTTTGCCAATATTTTTACAGATAGAAATTAATAGTTTACTCTTATGAAATGTTATAGAAGACTATTCTAATTTTCACTTAGTTTATTGTGGATTTTAAGCAAACCACACACACCCCCAAATTTATAATCATTTTTTGCCTAAATAATTAATAATAATTATAATTATAATAATCATAGAATCCTTTAGGTGGGAAAAGACCTTTAAGATCATTGAATCCAACAGTTAACCTAGCACTACCAAGTCCACCACTAAACCATGTCCCCGAAGCACCATATCTACATGTCTTTTAAATACCTCCAGGGATGGTGACTCAACCACTTCCCTGGGCAGCCTGTTCCAATGCTTGACAACCCTTTTGGTGAAAAAATTTTTCCGAGTATCCAGTCTAAACCTCCCCTGGTGCAACTTGAGGCCATTTCCTCTCATCCTATCACTTCTTACTTGGGAAAAGAGACCGACACCCACTTCCCTACAACCTCCCTTCAGGTTGTTGTAGGGAGCAATAAGGTACAGCCCTACCAATGCCAAGTACAGGGGAACAATCAATTCCCTACTCCTGCTGGCCACATTGTTTCTGATACAAGCCAGGATGCTGTTGGCTGCCTTGGCCACCTGGGCACACTGCTGCCTCATATTCAGCTGCCTGTTGACCAACATTCCCATGTCCTTCTCTGCCGGACAGCTTTCCAGCCACTCTTCCTCAAGCCTGTAGCATTGCATGGGGTTGTTGTGACCCAAGTGCAGGACCTGGCACTTGGCCTTGTTGAACCCCATTTAGTTGGCTTTGGCCCATTGATCCAGCCTGTCCAGATCCCTCTGTAGAGCCTTCCTACCCTCAAGCAGATCAACCCTCCTGCCCAGCTTGTTGTTGTCTGCAAACTTACTGAGGGTGTACTTGATCACCTCATCCAGGTAATTGATAAAGATATTAAATAGAACTGGCCCCAATACTGAGCCCTGGGGAACACCACTTTTGACCAGCTGCCAACTGGATTTAACTCCATTCACCACAACTCTTTGGGCCTGGCCATCCAGCCAGTTTTTTACGCAGCGAAGAGTGTGCCCATCCAAGCCATGAGCAGCCAGTTTTTCTAGGAGAATGCCATGGGAAATGGTGTCAAAGGCTTTACTAAAGTGCAGGTAGAAAACATCCACAGCCTTTCCATCATCCACTAAGTGAGTCACCCTGTCATAGAAGGAGATCAGATTAGTCAAGCAGGAAATTCAATAGCAATACCACTTTACTGCAGGAAACTGAAGTCACTTGCATGGCTGACCTATTCAGGAGGAACACAAAATATGCTATGCTTTATTAGACTACCAGGCATCAAGTTCAATATTTTTTATTTTGATGAAAAATACTAGATACATGTAAACTATACCTATTTCAGTTTGTAGCAAGGTGTCATTTAGTTTCCTCCATGGTTTTGTAGAGTCTAGATCTTAAGACATCTTTTGAGTTTCACATATAAGATACAATTCATAGAATCATAGAATCATAGAATGGTTTGGGTTGGAAGGGACCAGTCCAACTGGACTAGTCCAACCCCGCTGCAGTAAGCAGGGACATCCCCAACTAGATCAGGTTACTCACAGCCCTGTCCAACCTGGCCTTGAATGTTTCTGGGGATGGGGCCTCCACAACCTTTACAGGCAACCTGTTCCAGTGCTTCACCACCCACATTGTAAAAAATTTTTTCTTTATATCCAGGCTAAATTTACCCTCCTTCAGTTTAAAACCATTACCCCTTGTCCTGTCACAACAGGCCTTGCTAAAGAGGCTGCCCCCATCTTTCCTATAGTCCCTCTTTAAGTACTGAAAGGCCGCAATAAGGTGTCTCCACAGCCTTCTCTTCTCCAGGCTGCACAACCCCAACTCTCTCAGCCTGTCCTCACAGGAGAGGTGCTCCAGCCCTGGGATCATTTTTGTGGCCCTCCTCTGGACCCACTCAAACAGGTCTATGTCCTTCCTGTGTTGAGGACTCCAGAGATGGATGCAGCACTCCAGGTGGGGTCTCACCAGAGTGGAGCAGAGGGGCAGAATCACCTCCCTTGACCTGCTGGACACACTGCTGTTGATGTAGCCCAGGATACGGTTGGCCTTTTGGGCTGTGAGCACACAATGTTGGCTCATGTCCAGCTTTTTGTCCACCACTACCCCCAAGTCCTTCTCTGCAGGGCTGCTCTCAATCCCTTCATCCCTCAGCCTGTACTGATACTGAGGATTGCCCCGACCCAGGTGCAAGACAATTACTGCAAAAATTTCACAATGGACATAACCAAAGCAATTATGCTTTGATCTGAAATCCCACCCAGAAACCTTGGAAACTGAGCTTTGTCTTAGAATTTGGCATATATAATAAATCTACTCCTGCTACCTACAAATGACTATGCTGTCTCATATTGTTACTTTTTTCTATTCTTTCCCATTAATGGCTATTACTGGAAATTTGCAAATGCCATTCATTAGTAAATTATAACAAAAGCAGTGGAATATTGGCATAAGAAGAAACAACATTGAATAGTAACTGGCAGCATAACAAAGAAATAATCCAAGAAATCAAAATGATATGAAAGAGAAGTGTATTTTTCTTCTGGTAACGTATATCACTGCCATTTTGAATCATGGGCTTTAGACTCGCATGTTTATCCTAACTGTCCCAGTTGCCCTACCACATGAAGACCTGGTTCCCACTATAGTTTTTCTCACCTCACATATTTCAGTACAGACCGTCAAAGATATTAAAGCAGCTATTTCCTGAAGAGGTCCAGTGACAGCACGGAGAACCCAAGCCTATCATAGTCATATGGGCCTAGAAGAAATGGAAATGTGCATAGCTAAGAAGAGACAAAAATGGATGGGCAAATATAAGAGGAACCAGGTATGAGGAGGAATCCAACTCTCTGGGGGTTCCGGCTTCGTCTGCAGTAAAATCTGTATGAAACCTAGAATTTATGATTGAGTTTTCTTAATTTCTGCAAAATCGGGAAGAGGTTACGCTGCCTAGAGCATCAGATCTTCAACCCTTTCAGCACCTGTTCATGCTAAGCAGGGTGAAAATCAAGACAGGTCCCTACTTTCTACCCTATTCTTCAAAGTCAGTCTGTCATTGGATCAGTCCTTGGCTCAGCTGCTTTGATTACTTGCTGGCGTAATGTATTATTTAGGAAAAAAATTCATGGTCATGGATCAGAAGGTCTACAAACATCATTTAACTGTTATCTAAATGAGATTAAAATAATGCAAAAAGAAAAGTATGTGTGACAGGCTAATCACCGGTGCAACTAGCCTTAAGTCTGGTTAAAGAGAGATACACTCTTTTGGGAACTGTCCTTTTGTTCCTGGAATATCTCTGAAAGCATAGAAAGATAGAATCTGACAACACCTTTCAAATAGCTCTATTTATATATGAAAAAAGAAATCTTAAAGACAATGTGTTAGAGGCAAACTTCTTCACAGTCCCAGGGATTAGGACATTAAAAAAAATGATATTTAAAAAAATTACAGCTATCTCTACCAAAAGAAAAAAAAAATAAAGCAAATTTTCCTCTTGTTCACCTTTTTTTAAAAACCCCATCTGATATTTTTAGAAATTTTTTTGTCTCTCTCACACAGAGTATCCAAGTTACGACAGGTTACTGTATATAAGATTAAACAAACAAAGCAGGGTGGTGACTTGGCAATAAGATAGCAGTGATTGTGTTAACTATATTTCCCAGCCATCTCTGTGGCTGACAGAACTAAAAAGATGGAAAATCAGGCTGAAAACATGGGCCGCAGCAAGATATCAATATTCCTCACAGAAGTCTACAGATACAGGGTCCCGTTTGTGAAGGTTTTGATTTGTATTGAGCACATTTTAATCCATTTAGCATATCTACATTAAAATGATGAAAGAGAAAAGCAGGGACAGGAATAGAAAAGCTAAGAAATGCTAACATATGTTTTCAACTTTGAAATGCAGCCAGTGTTTTTCCCTAGTGCAACAGGAAGAGCTGTGCTTTAAAAGGGCATAACAATACAGATTTAAAACTTTATCTCGAGCCCATCTCTGAAAATTTCTGGAGAAACTGAAGGGCCTGGTCTTAAAACCTCAGCAGATTAGGAGGGTTTGCTGCATTATGTAAGTGCAGCATCTTTGGTGTGTGAGGAAAGTCTGAAACCAGCTCACACAGAAATGGAGCAACCGTAGGTTACAGTTTCATATTAAGCTCTCACAAAGGGTCCATGAAATTAGCTTAGATTGGGGGTAGAGCGGACTGGTGATTATAGTGATTCTCTCAAAAGATAAAACAAAGATGCAGGTAAAAATCATTACACAGATCTAAGAAAACATTTCTTAACCAGAATTAGAGTAATACAAGCAAATGTAGTAGTACATGACTCAACACTGTCTGGAGTTCTCTGAGAGTTCAGAAAAAGATATTATTGTGTCCACTCTTTAAATCAGAAAACTGGGAAGAGAAAGTGAAATGTTCTTTCCTGTGCTGAGACCACTTTTGAAAACAAAAATGCATACCCAAGGAGATCTTGTTGGAAAATGTCCTCACACACCCAAAAACGTTTGAAAGGTCATGGCTGCATAAGTCAAACCCTCTGCTTTACTGGTTTAAAGCAAAGACTGTCTCCTACATAGAATCATAGGATGAATCATAGAATCACAGAACGGTTTGGGTTGGAAGGGATTAAAGGTCATCTAGTCCAACCCCCCTGTTATTGGCAGGGACATCATTCACTAGATCAGGTTGCTCAAAGCCCCATCCAATCTGACCTTGAACGTTTCCAGGGATGGGGCATCCACAGTTTCTCTGGGAATCCTGTGCCAGTGTTTTACCATCCCTTAGAGTAAAGACTTTCTTCCTTATATCTAACCTAAATCTACCCTCTTTTCATTTAAAACTGTTACTCCTTGTTCTATCACTATAGGTCCTGGTAAAAAGTTTCTCTCCATCTTTCCTATAAATTCCCTTTACATATTGAAACAAAAATAAGGTCCCCCTGAAGCCTTCTCTTCTCCAGATTAAACCACCTCAGTGTGAGTGCCTTAGGTAATTGCGTTTTTCTGAGGTGGGCTAACATATTCTTACTCCTGTTAGTGCTTTCTGAATCTGTGCTCTTCTCTCTCCTCCCACTTCCTTCAAGAAAATTTCGTTGAAACCAGGTTGTTCCTATTTTTTCTACGGACAACACTGCCATCTACTCAGTAGCTCTAGTCTTTGCTACACTGCCTACACAGAATTAAAATTGTTCAGATTTATTTCCTTCTTCAATTAAAAAAATATAAATCTGTATAGGTACTTAGGCTGAATGAGGTTCTGAGCTTTCATGAAAGATTCCCAGCATTTGAAGGTATGTAGGCTCAGCGAGCTCTGAAACATATTAAATTAAGATTTCTTTGGTAGGACCTGTGAAAAGCGTAGGCATAGTTGAAGACCTCATAAGTAGGCAATGAATAATAATGGATTGACAGTAAGCTCAAACAGCCTCAGCTAAGGCGATTAATCACGGAAGATGGAAGGAGCTTATTTTGACTACCTGAATCCTCAAAGTTAGTGGACTAAGAGATAGCAATACTCTTTTGACCTGTAGACTGAGTAAATGTGTTGTGCAGATTCACAAGATACAACAACTACGATATCATGTTGATGATACTTTTATGAAGGTACTTTTTAGAGATTGTTTCATTTTCAAGGGATGGGAAGCCAGAGTTAGTATTTTGCTTATTTAAAAGATGACCTTGCTCCAACAGAAACAGTAAGAAATAGAACTGCTATAAATGTAAAACATCCCTTAGTTAATTCTTTGTCTTTACGTTATTTCTCTTCTCCACCTCATCAAAGGTTGAAATCTAGTGGAAGAAGGCTTCCTAATGGCTGAGTGAGTGGCAGCAGCCTTTGTAGTATATCAGAGATTTTTGCTAGACATATGATATCTTGAGTAAGGTGGAGGTTTCCGATGTCTCTCAATGTGTTAAAACCAAGCAATTTTCTCCTCCATTTAAAGTAACTCCTTCCTGCATGCTCATGAACAGCAAATAACCTCAGTGAGAGTTAACCTATTTTCTCACCTGTTTCCTGAAGTTCTTCCACTGCTTCCACCGTGACAAATTCCGTTAACTTGTCCCCACTCAGTCTGACTAGGAATGGCAGAAGCTTTGTTTTTGAAGGAAATCCATTTACAGAGGAAAGTTCATGCAGAACAAAAAAGAGGACTTCAGTGTTACATGGCATGCAATACTGAACAGAAAAGACAACTGCACAATATTTTCAGCTGCACAACAAAAATATCATAAACACTAATGACATTATTGCTTAATGGGCAGGTCCCTAAACATGATTACATTTTGGCAATGCATTGTTCAGGCTGATCCATCTGGGAGTAATATTTCAAGTTGTCCTCTAGGGACTTGGTCCTTTTACAAACATATGACTTTACTTCTTTGGCATAATAGAAATTTCTATGGGGATACTGATTACATGAGAAGTAGAGAAAGTTTTCCTAGAAATTAACTAGAACACGAGGAATGAATTCCCACAGAAACAAAGAACAAACACAACCTTGCCTGAACACTTTTTATCCTTCCTTAGCAGTGTGAATGCCTCAGGAAATCCCTTCCATAACATAACACAATACTGGATGTGTTTCTTTGCCTATGTGATAAGTGATCAATTCATATTCAAAAGATATTACAATATTGCTATGGGAAGGACAGCAATAAAAGTGATAGAGAACAGCATCTAGCAAGCAATCAACATCCACTATAAAACAAGAAGTGCTTTGTGTTTGCAAACACTATTGCCTACTAGATAAGAGTGTGTATTATGATCCAAATTTAGAAAAGTCTCTAAACAACCCCCGATTTAGAGTTTCAATGTATGTTCTACTGTTTTCCTGTTTCAGCCCTCGTAACAGGAAATAGTTTATCAAAAAAATAAATAAATCATACATTTAGAATGACCAATCGTGACTGTAGAGATCAGGAAAGACCCTGAGCATAGTACTGTTACTAAAGATTTTTTTTCTAGTGACATTTGAAGAATATTACACCAGAATTTACTTTTCAACTATTAAAATGGAATATGAAATCATATTGGCAATTGACAGCTGTACTTTCACACCATGTGATTTTTGTGCTACAGCAATCTTATCCCTTGTATTACCTGCCAGTTTGCTCTAACACAGTCTGCTCTAAGAAGTTATGCTTTCAACAGATCACAAGTCCATTGTCTTGACTTTGTAGAATTTCCTCCTTGCAATACTGATCTATGAAAATTAGTTAAATTCCTTTAAAATCATATTGAAGCTTAGACGATATCCACTCCTTCCCACTTGCCATATACCTCTGTGGAGGTCTAAGCATGGTAACAGATACCTTGATACAAGCATCTGCATCCGTGGATAAGAGGGAGCCGTGCTTGCCTTCAGACAGCTGTGCTCTCAAGTCCTTGCCTAATGAGATTCAGTCTGAGCTGGCAGTCTCCCACAGTTTATTCATGCTTCCTACCCCATCATTGTCAGAAGTTGCAGATAAAAGTCACCTGTACTATTCTGAGACTAACAGTACCATATAATGTTCTGCTTCCTTGTCCATTACATTTGTGAAACACACATATGAGCCTATTCAGTCACAGTCGGCCAGATGCCGATGTTTTTGAGATGTGTTTGTATGTATAAAAGGACTGATTATGCTTGTTTTTTTCAGGAGAAAAATAGATAAGGTGAACTATCCCAACCACTCTGCTTTTCATACATCCGCACAAAGGTGAGAAATGAAGTAATGCACCACTTTTCCCAGTGTAATACTGTTGCTGCTGCTACTGAGCTCCCTGTAAATGGGGCAGAAAAAGCCTGGGTTTGAGACCCTCCCACTGGCAAAAATCTCAGATATCATGTGCTTCTCGTCTCCGACCCATTCCTCACTCACAACTGAGTTTACAGACATTACCAATATCTAGTAAGTTTGGTATTCTGGGTCAGGAAACTCTCAGAAATAGGTTATTTTATTCTTAAAAAAAAAAAAAATCTAAAACTTCTTGTTGAAAGTTTAACCTCCTTTGTACACTTCCAGAAACCCACAACCTAATTACTCCTTCACACAGTTTTCATGAAGATGGTGCTATTACACCTGTCTTATAAAAACAAGACACTAATAAATCTGTACTCTCATTTATTTTCTTATATACATTTTTATATTTAATTAATGAAAAGTAAAGTTCTGGTTATTATTTGGCATGTGCTTTCCATTCGTG